>JZKD02S1866372.1:334395-353277 GCA_000966675.3 Picea glauca
TGCCAATCGGTCTACACCCCTGCGGGAAAATTATTATTATTATTATTATTATTATCAATTTAAATTAAAAAATTATATAAAATGAAAAACAAATCTGTGTTTTTTTCAAATTGAAAGAACAAAAACATTTAAAAAAACAAAAATAAAAATTCCTCGAAAAATAAAATAAAAAATAAAAAACATAATAAAAAATTAAATTAAAATAAATAAAATAAAACAAATAAAAACAAATTTAAAACACACACACACACACACACACACATATATATATTAAAATAAAACTTGAAAAACAAAGTTAAAAAAGAAAAAGAACTAAAAAATATTTTAAAAAATGAAAAACAAAACATATTGGTGGGAGGGTGATTCCCAAAATCATTTCTCCCCCCATTATTTACCCTAGTGACCCTCGATTCCCTGCCCTTCCACACCTCCCCCTTCCTATCTCCTACCTCCATCCTACCCCCGTCTTTCTCCCCCTTTGCTTCCCTTCCCTCCTTGTGGCCCAGACTAGTAGCAACGGGTTCTAAACCCACCGTTCTAAGGAGAATCCTTCCTTGCAGAACCTAAAACAAAGATCATATGCAAAATTTATGACCATGGAAAGTTGATGTATCAACTTACTCCATCGAGGCCCACATGACTTTTGGTGCTTCATCTCCTAGGGTTAGGGTTTTTAAATGTCTAGTGTTTTTTCATTACTCTTGATGTTAAAAAGGCCTAGAGGCCTCACTGTAACGTGCTCATACGAATGCGCATAGCCTCCACATCTCTTCTCATAGATTAGCTACCACCATTCGAGCAAGGTTGTTTCATTCTTCATTTTGCAGTTGAAGTATATTTCTTTATTGAATAGAAGTCAAGTTTCATTCTATCTCTATTATTGTTCATTGTATCTCTGTGTTAATGTTATCAATTTGTATCTCATTTCCTTTTGCTCATAAATCTAGATCAATGGAATACTTTATAGCTTCCTTTGAGCACTTGTATTTCTGCATGGAGGGAATGTAAGATGATTTTTGGGGGGAATGCTTTATCAGTGGCCTAAAAGATGAAATTTGTGCCCACATCCTAATGGCACACCCCCAAACTTGGGTGGAAGCTACTAAATGAGCTAAGGAAGCACAATATATTGTCTCCTCCCAAACCATAAAACCCTCCTTTATTCCTCACCCTAAACCCTCAAATCTCGCCCCTCTTGCCACTCCATTCAAGATCTAGAAATTGACTCAAGTAGAAATGGATAAATGCCAACTCAAGGTCCTTTGCTATAATTGTGATGAAATATTTTTTGGGGCAAAAGTGTAAGGAACATAAGCTTTTTATGGAAATATCTAAGGATGTTTCTAAATAATAGGTAAAGGTTTCCCCAGTGGTAGAGCTATCTGATCCATTTGATATTACTCCACCCTCTGATCCACCAGAAGTTGAACCGATCATTTCACTGAATGCCCTCATTGACTTCTTTTCTCTCCAAACCCTTAAGTTAAAATTGGCTACATTAAGCATCGAAAGGTCGTCATCCTAATTGACAATGACAACACCCATAATTTTATTCATCATCGCATTGCCCAAGAAACCAATTGCTATATTTTTGTAGTCAATAATTTTCAAATCATGATTACCAATGGTGGTTCCATGAAATATGGGGGACGTTGTGAAAATTGCACTTGCAAATTGGTCAGTACAACCTGAAATCTCATATTTTTTCTATCGACATGGGTGGTTGTGACATTTTTCTTGGTGCAGAATGGTTACGCATTGTTGGCCCAATCCTCGTGGATTTTAAGAAATTAACCATGCAATTCCAACATGAGGGATAACAGTATAAGTTCCAATGCATCACAACAGGCTCCCCTGAGATCATCAGTTCCCATAGAATGGAAAATTGCCTCCAAAAAGTTCATTCAAGAATTATTTCCCAACTCCATTCCATTCAATAATTTGAGACACCTTCTGTGCATCCTGACCTCCAATCTATAGTATCCCAACACCAAGCTATTTTCACCACTCCCCGTGGACTCCCCCCTTCTCATCGTGTTCATGATCATTCCATTCCTCTAGTCCCAAGAAGTCTTCCTCCCAATGTTCTCCCTTATCATCATCCATTTTCCCAAAATAATGAAGTTGAGAAAATTGTTCAAAATTGCTTGAGGCGGGTGTTATCCGTCCTACTACCAGCCCCTATTCTTCTCATGTGATCATGGTGCTCAAGAAAAAAGGCACTTGGTGCATGTGTCCATACTTTTCCACCTTCAAAAATATCACCATCAAAGACACAATTTCCCATTCTTATCATTGATGACCTATTGGATGAATTGAGTGGTGCTTAGTAATTTACTAAAATTGATCTCCATTCGGAACACCACCAGATACATATGAAGGAGGAAGACATTCCCAAGACTACATTTAGAACTCTTGAGGGTCACTATGAGTTCTTGGTCATACCCTTTGGCCTATGCAGTGTTCCCTCCACTTTCCAAAGTCTCATGAATCGTGTCCTCTGTCCTTTACTTTGTCATTTTGTCTTAGTTTTATTTGATTATATTATCATATATAATAAAACTTGGCAAGCCCATCTCACCCATGTTGATCAAGTTCTCCATCTACTCTCTCAAAACAAAATTTTCCTCAAACAACTTAAATGTGACTTTGGAGCCTCGAAAGTGGAGTACCCAGGTCATATTGTCGACAAATATGGTGTACAGGTGGATCTTTACAAAAATTGAAGCTATGAAGGATTGTCCTCACCCTAAAACTGTTAAGAGATTGCATGGTTTTCTAGGTTTAACAGACTATTATCGCAAGTTTATTCATAATTATAGAAAAATTGCAGCACCTCTCACTACTCTCCTTAAAAATAATTATTTCAATTGGAATCCAATAATTGATCAATCATTCCATGCCTTGAAAGAGGCTATGTGCACAAATTTTGTCTTGTCATTTCCCGACTTCACCAAGACTTTTTTCCTGGAATGTGATGCTTCAGGGAAAGGAATTGGGGTATCCCTCATGCTAGATGGAAAGACTTTGGATTTCACTAGAAAACAACTTTTAGAGCGACATTTGGGCCAATCAATCTATGGAAATGAAATTTTGGCTATTCTACATGTCGTGGATCTGTGGCATCCATATCTATTAGAGAAACGCTTCCAAATTAAAATTGATCATCAGAGCCTCAAGTATTTTCTGGAACAATGAATTTCCTCCCCGTAGAAAAAAAAAATGGGTGACCAAGATATTTTCATATGATCCAGATGGATGTCGGTGGCCTCCCACCTATTCCAACTGACTCATTTTAGTAGTTTTTTAGTTCGGTAGTTTTTTCCTAGTTTTGGGTCCCTAACTTTTGGGGTTGTTTTGAGGCCCTTAAAAAACATTTTTAGGGTTTGCCACATTCAAGTTTGTAGGGCTCTCCACAGAAAACATGCGTAGTACTCAGATAGAAATTTCCAGCGGGCTAACGTGCACCTAAAACGAAGATCATATGCAAAAGTTACGACTCTGAGAAGTTGATGTACTAACTTACCCAAACGGGGCCCACATGACTTTTGGCGCTTCAACTCCTAGGGTTAGGTATTTAGATGTCTATGGTTTTTGACATTCCTGTTTATTGTAAAAAGGCCTTTAGAGCCTCATTGTAATCATTTTCTGGCGAATGAGCGTAGTCGTCACATCTCTTCTCAGAGATAAGCCACCACCATTCAAGCAAGCTTTTTTTCCGCTGCATTTTACAGTTTCAACTTATTTCCTTATTGAATATAAACCCATTTAACTATATATTTTTATCCTGTGTTAAGCATATTTTGATAATAATTTGTATTCATTTAGTTCTACTCATAAAATCTAGATCAGTGGTATCAGAGCGGTCTGCTCCTTATCGTTCTTAATGCATGTCCCCAACAAGGTTAGGGTACAAAGAATTGGGTCTCGAGCTCGTTTATCTTGAGGAAAAAATATTTTGCATGTCCAAGCAACCTCTCATGGAGGGAGAAAATAAAGACGACGAGGTAGGATATCCCTTCAAAATATTGCTCTAAGAAACCCTCACACAATAGAGGAATGAGATGATGGATAGTTTTGAGAAAATCCTTCGGTAGCTACCAACAAGTGACGCATCTTCCTCAAATGGAGGCACCGCTCCATTCAAGGTACAAATCAAATTCGATATTCCTATATTTGAAGGTCAGATAGACGCAGATGTTGTAGACAAATGGTTGAATCTACTAGAAGGGTATTTCTCTATCCATAACTTCTCAAATAGAGAAAAGATTACTTTTGTGCTCCTCAAAGTCATTCCCAATGTCAAAGATTGGTGGAAAACTTTCTGTGAGCAGAAGGAAATAGAGGAACCCTCATTATTTATAGTCGTGGTCACCTAGGATTCCTTTAGGGACCCTATTAAGGAACACTACTACCATGTTGGAAGTTATGATGACTTGTATACAAAACAAACCACATTGCAGCAGGAAAGAGGCCAAGTAGTGCCCGAGGTCACAAATATATTCCATACCTTGCACACCAAGCTGGGTATCAAAGATTCTAAGAAACATCTGGTGCTCAAGTATCACGATGGTCTACATAGATACATCCAGGATGAAATGGAGTTTCTGGAAATCTCATCCTTGGGTGCGGCCTATTGGCATAGGGGAAGACCTAGGGTTCAGCTCCAAGAGCACACCAACAAGCCCTAACTACTAGCCCTTTCGAAAACACCTGTAAAGTAGATGTAGTCTCACTCGAAGCAATTATGAGGGGGTTGCAGGACAAGGATGTCTACAACCAAAGGGAATATCAAGTGGATCTAACATAGGAACATCACATCATTCATATATCACTTATCAACTTAGGTCTATTATGCACATCTACTTATTAGATCTAAAACAATAATACAATCACAATATATCAATGACAGAGATAAATACCAATCACACACAACACAAGATGTATGTGGTTCACCCTCTCTCTAGGGCTATGTCCTCAGAACTGTGGTTTATAATATATTAAGATGAAGCATATAATTCTTGTCTACACTCTTAGCTAGCATATCTCTTCTCTTCTCCTTTCTTTCTCTCCCCTCCCTGCGCACCCAACTGCAAGGTTTATCTTCGCACCCAACTGAAGATCTTACAATACTAGAAGGATCTCACACTTAGCACTTCTCTCTCACACAACAGTAATCTCTCACAACAACACCACTAAATCGACAACAATATCGTAGGTGTCAAAACCCTTATTTATACATTACAATTACTCACTGATAGCCTTAGTCCACAACCTATGTGTCAAAACCCTAGATACCAAAACCCTAGGTGTCTAAAACCCTAGGTCAACTTGACCCATATTTTCAGGGCTTCACCAACCTGTCTTTCCTTTCTTCTCGTGTGGTTCTCCAAAGCATCCAATGGTGGCTTTTTCCACTTGCTAACTTGTCCATGATCCTTCTTTCTTGCTTATCTGTCATTCTTGATCTCCTCATCCAACGGATTTCTTTCTCAGACTTCGCTCCATCTTTTCTTCTCTTTTGCTCACTTCGACCAAATAACAGTCACTGCGTCTTGTGCGAAGTTCAAATTTTGCCTTTTCTTCCTTGATCTTTGCTTGCTTCCCTAACCAAGGGCCAATAGGCCCCCAAAACCCACCTGTGACTTGTCCTGAGGAACTTCAGATCTGATCCTTCTGTTTTACTTCAACTTCTGACTGCGCAGTGCAGCCTCTACTTTCTGCTCTATGGATCCTTTTCCTCCTTTGTGCAGATTGTCTTTTCTGTGTCTGGTACCCAATTTCAACTGCACCTGGTACCTAGACCCTTTTCTTCATGCTCTACTGAGAGCTGCGAGGCATCTGGTTGTCATAATACAACTTCAGCCGGCTCCCAATCACTAATCCTTCCTTCCACTCCCCATTCAGAGTCTTCAATTGCACAGATCATCCCTCTGTAACATAGGCGATCTCATATGGCCCTAGCCAATGCATTATAATATTCCCAGGATGTTTGATGAACTTACTGTCATATATCAAGACTAGATCACCTTGTTTAAATGTCTTCTTCTTGATGTGTCTGCCATGATAGGCCTTCTCTATTTCCTTCTGTACTTGTTGATGGAATCTTGCAAAAAAATTGTCTTCCTCCAATTCAACCAACTGTGCAAGCCTCTCTTGAACAACACCAGGGTCACCCATATCTATAAAAGCAACAATTCTCAGGCTTGGTACCAAATATTCCATTGGAACAACAACTTCAAGACCATATACCAACTTGAAGGGGGTATGCATTGTTAGTTTCTTGCAAGTGGTCCTATAGGCCCATAATACTACTGGTACTCTTAAATCTCAATCATCCTTGTTCACACTACAAATTTTTGTGATCGTTGTCTCAAAGATCTTATTGAATGCTTCAACTATCCCATTTTCTTGTGGATGGTACGGTGTGCTCTTCTAATGGTGGACTACAAATTCTTCAGTCAAGGCTTCAATTATCTTATTGATGAAATGTGTTTCTTAATCACTCATAAGGATTTTTGGGCATCCAAACCTAGTTATGATGTCATCAAATATGAAGCGCACAACTGTAGTTTCACTATAGTCCTTGGTTTCTCTTGCTTCGGCCCATCTGGTCAAGTATTATGTTGTTGTAATTATGTACCTTGCTTCTGTACGCTTTCCTGGTGGATTTATAGGTCCAACAAAGTCAATGGCCCATTTCTCAAATGCTTGTAGGGTCAGTTGTGGGGCTAATGGAATTTCATCTCTTCTGGATGGTTTCCCAACTCTTTGGCATACATCACAGGCTTTGGAATAGTCTTTAGCATCTTTGTGTAAGGTAGGCCACCAAAGGCCAACTCTTAGAATTTTTTGCGCAGTTGCTTTCCCTTCGTAATGTCCTCCTGCAATGTCTTCATGAGCCTCTCCGAGGATCAGTGGTCGTTATGCCTCCATAACACATATTCTTAATATCTCATCAGGTCCCATCTTGTATAGATGTCCAACCGTAAGTGAGAAGTCTGCAGCACGCACTACTAGTTGTTTCTTTTGAGGAATTGTGTAATCACTAGGTGCCATTCCTGTTGATAGGAACTAAACTATCTCTGTGAAGTGGTCATTGATATTTCTAATAGCCAGTAGTTGTGCATCCGACAGTGCATCCTCTAAACTGGTCGAGTCTTTACCATGTTCCATCCTTGATAAGTGGTCAGGACCTTTGTTCATTCTTCCTGGCTTTACTATGATCTCAAAATTACATTCTTGAAATAGTAGCAGCCATCTACATATCCTTCCCCCCAAAACTAGCTTGTTGACTAGGTATTTCAACACAGAGTGATCAGTAAACATTTTAAATTGTCCTCCCAACAAGCAATGGAAAAATTATGCAATGCATACACCATGGCTAACCCTTCTCGCTCAATGGTGGTGTAATTAATCTCAGCAGTTGATAGATTTATGCTAGCAAAGGCTAACGGGTGGTCAATATCTCCTCCTCCAGGTTGTGCTAACACAACTCCTAAAGAAAAGGAAGACTCATCGACATGCACATGAAATTCCTTGGTCCAATCTGGAAAAACCATAATGGGTGCAGTAACCATTTTCTATTTCAATGTGTCGAAGCTCTACTGGAATTATTTTGTCCAACTAAACTGATAATCTTTCTTCAAAAAAATTTCCATGGGTGTTGTGATCTGAGCATATCCTTTGATGAACTTCCCATAATATCCTATGTGTCCCAACGCAGTGTGCAGTTGTTTGAATGAAGTAGGAGGGGGTAGATCAACTATAATGGAAATTTTGGATGGATCTACCAGCAATCCTTGCTTACATACAATATGACCTAACATAACTCCAAATGGTGAAAATAAAATGCATTTCTTCAGGTTCAAGGAAATTTGACACTACCTGCATTTATCCAACATTACCCTTAGACATTCAATATGATTTTTCAATAAACTAAAAACAGTCCAATCATCAAGATATGCTTCTAGGAATTTATGCAGAAATTCCTTGAATGCTTCGACCACCACCCTGGAAAAGATGGATGGGGTATTTTTCAATCCGAATGCCATGACTGTATACTGATAGGATCCCCATTCTGTTGCAAATGTGGTCTTGTGGCGATCTTCCTTGGCAATCTGGATCTGATGGTATCCTAAAAATCCATCTGTAAAAGAATATACTTCCTGGCCTCCCGCATTATCTAACACTTCGTCAGTAAATGGTGTAGGGAAGGGGTCATGCAAATAAGCATCATTCAGCTTCCTGAGATCTACGCATATCCTGATCTCTCCTTTTTTCTTTTCTTGCACCACCATAGGGATTATCTACTTTGAATCTTCGACAGGCTCTATAATCCCTACTTCCAACATTCTGTCGAGATCAATTTTCACTTTCTCCTTATATTTAGGGTTTAGTCTGTAACGTCTCTGTTTGAATGGTCTAGCATCTAGCTTCAAAGGAATTCTCATCTCACCCATAGGTCCTTTAATTCCCTTCATATCAGTGAGCTTGGTTGGAAACAAGTCCCGATATTCATGTAGTAACTCTGTAATTTTGTCAATGGTAGAACCATCCCAATAATCTCCAACATTTTCAAACTTTGGTATCTTCTCTATTCCAATATTGACTTTCTTAATATTAATCGGCTTTCCAATAAATGGTAGATCCACTCCTGGTCCTTCCACATCTCTCTGGCCTTCTATTTCTTTAATTTTCACCTTCCTCAGATCATCATCTTCATCGAAATTGATGTTGTAACAGCCTTGCAGTTTCTGGAGAGGCACAATCCATTCATCCTCTTCTTGTTCTAAGGGAAGGATAGATACCTCCTCGAATACTTTCTGTCTCACAATATGTAATGCTTGATCTACTGAAGGATATTGAATTTCAAATAAGAAGGTGGTTACAAAATTGTGAGTCATACCTTTCCAATCTGTAGTGATGAGGTGCAGTTCTGCTTGAAGGTACCAGTTGATAGGTGTTGTGTCTAGTCTGTTGATGAATTTGTGTACCCATTGTTCTTGAGGAACAAATCTCTAGGCTTTCTCACATTTTCGCACATGGTCCTTTGGGCAGCTTCAACCTGTGTATCAAACTTCCCAGCCTTCTACTTGTGCCGAGAAGTGCGTTGTCATCAAGGTACGACATTGTATCCAATCTGTAATGTTACTTTTGTGTGCCCCCCACCATCTTGTTAGTGTGGCTTTCAAGGCCTCATCCATCACTAATAATCTCTGTTGTATTGGTACACTTTCTTCAAAGTCCGACAATAAGGTTTCTAAAGGGTTCAGACCATCAAAGGTGGGTAAGTTACTGACTGTTGTGCCAATCCAGTGAACTTATTTGGTTAATCTAGCACATAGTCTTGTAGATACTTCATACATCTTATTCTTCCAGTTCTACAGTGATTCTTCTGAGTCTGATGAACATGCACTATCACTTCGCCAACTTAAGTTTCCATCCACTGTGTGATTAATGTAATCCTATTGTCTGGCCGTCAATTTGTATATGTTTTCTAGTGCATATGTGTGGGCTTCTTCTCTGATAGGTTCTATGTACCGTTGACCTTCATCTAGATCTAAAGGTGTGATGAACCTAAGACCATGTTTTTCAAAATTCATACGTCTCTTTTTTAAATCAACCACAGTGGAATTATTAAAGGCCCAATTAATTCCTAACAGCGTAGGGTAAGGGAAGTTGTCATTAACTATCTCAATTACCTCAAAATATGCAAATTCTCTTACTTCATCAATGTCCACAGGGACATGTTCTAATTTTCCAAAAGGGCTTACAGTTTGTTGATTATCCATCCTAAGCCTGATAGGGGAATAGATCAACTTCAATTTTCCCATCAGTGCTCAGGTTTGCTTCATCATGACATTGACCTCTGACCCTAAGTCTAGAACTACATAGTTTATCTCATACTCTCCTATTTGAGCATTCAAATGTAATTCCTTATTTTTCCTTCTCTTCTTACCAATTTGGTGTACCTCCCTATTCAATAAGGGATCTATGTTTCCTAGCTCATATTGTCTAACTAAATTTTGTAATTCTTGTATAGTGCTTTCATCCTGAATCAACTTAATACAAGTAAATAGAAATTCCATGAGATTGCTTATCTCTTTTCCTACTTTTGGCGAAGAAGACTAATCAAATGCTAGAGGCATTCCATATTATCTCACTTCTGGTCTTGTCTTTGATGAAGAACCCTGGGGTCCTCTGAATTCGTTTCTTGTGTCCTCAAACATTTGTCATTCTTTCTTTGCATCGAACATTTGTGTCCTCTCTGTAGCCTTCCTTATTCCTGAGTCTTCTGTAATCTTCCCTTGGGTTAGTATGTCTTCTCCTGTAACAACGCCTTCTCTGGTTATAACAATGAATCTAGGGTCTTCTCCGCGAGGCTCAGCATATATCAGCTGCACTTGCAGGTTTTTTTGAGGTTGTCGTCTCTCCTGAAGTTTAGCTAGCAACACAGGGATATCTTCTATAACATGTTCAAACGAGTTGCAGTAGCTTCAAGTGGTACAAGGGTTCTGGGAATCCCTTGCGAGGTGTCCTAGTTGTGAGAAGTTATAATAGATGATCTGTCCATGGCCTCAACCCATTCCTCCTCCTCGTCCTCTTCCTTTGAATCCACTGTGAGGATTGAAGTTGCCTCTCCCAGGAGAGTTATATTGCATAGTGTTTCCTTCTTGTTGTACTTCGCTTTGAATTTTGTATATGTCTCTTGACCTTTCATGCATGCGATAGTAAGCCCTACAATATCTATCATCATGTCCCATGGACTTACAGAATGTGCAATACAAATTTTTAGGTGATTGAACATACTTTTTCATGTAGTAGCACTCACTAGGGCGATGTTTGTTTTTGCATACCTCGCACCAAGGTAAGGTGAATTGCTTCAAAGGGCTCGAAGCTCTAGAAGTCAATTATTCATTGAATAGGGGACAATGTTCCTTATCATGGCATTTTGATCTACATCTGACACACCATCTGTCTTCTCTCTTATCTTTTCCCTTATCTTTCTTCATATCTTCGACCTACAAAGACAAACTAGTTAGCTGACTCAAGATTTTGCTCATACCTTAGATGGATTCTCCCATAGGGGCTGATTCTAGCTTCATGCCGATCTCCAGCGCCTCAGACTGCAAAGAAATATTCCTTTTCATCAGAGGAGCTCTGATGTGTGGTAAGAGGGAAACAATGAACCATTCTTTGTTCTGTTCATCTGGGATCTGAAACATCAATTGGCTTGTTAAGGTTTTGAATCTCTGATCGAACTCCCAAACAGGTTCGCCACCTTATGCTTGATCTCTTTCAACTCTGTAATACAGTGTGACTCTGACTTGGGTTTATTGAACTCTGCAATCAACACATTCTTAATCTGATTCAATGGCTTAGGCTGTGTAAGTCCCTAAACAAGCTTCATGTACCAGCTTAATGCGTGGTCCCTTAGAGTGGTACTGAACTATGTTCTTTTGACAGCTTCGTCGGTGACTGTTTTAATGTTCGATACAGCTTCACATAGGAACTAGTGTTGATTAGGATCTTCATATCCATCTCCCCTAAAAATAGGAAGCCTCATCTCATCTTCCATAGATCTTCCTAGGGTTCCTGACTAAATATGTGGTCGACTACTATTGACAGTGCTCTGGGTACTCTGATGGTTGTGATTACTCTGGTTTCTTAATACTACTGAATCAATAGGAGGGATAATAAAAATTACTTCATCAGTCTGCACAGTTCCTAAAGTTTCAGATTCTTCCCGATGAAGCTCTTCAGATTTCCCTTCCCCTATCCTAGCAGGTTCTGAATGCTCCTCGTCTGTCAGATCTGCCTCTTCTCCACTATATAAACCCTCCTCCCTGTAGTTCTGCGTGAACAAATTCGCAAGGTGAACTTCTCTAAACACTCTCCCATTGCGCGTATGTCAAGCTTCTATGTCGTTGTCGCTGGATGAATTCTTGAACATTAGCCTTCCTAGATCCGACCAATCAATTGTATCTTCAAGATGTTTTTCTCATACAATAGCATCTTGAGTCTCAACTTCAGGAATTGTAAAAATTTTCCTCTGGGTCCCTTAAATAAATATCTCTCAGCTTGGTTGTATGACTCTACTCTGTCAACAACAAACTCTGTGATGTACCCTCCAATGGTGCTATCAAACCAGTGATCTACTGCTCGTGATACGACGTTGTCAACTCTCTTGAACTTCTTGATCAACTCCGACATCCAAACCACAGGAGGTCCAGATCGAATCTCAAACTGGGTATCTGTTAATCTAGCTAGCCACTCATATAGCTCCTGATGGATTCCTCCAAAGAAAATTTCGTGTATATCAGTGAAGATATATTTCTCCAACCAATCCTCTATACTAAGATTAGGGTTCTTGTTCTGGGCTTCAACGAATTCCTTTTCTTGATCCTCTATCCACATTTGAATCTCTATCTTCGATGGAAAACACCTTGACATTCCCTCAAGAAGATTCCCATCCCGGAAACAGAACCATTTATTGGCACAGGGGAAGACCTAGGGTTCAACTCCAAGAGCACACCAACAAGCCCTAACTACTGGCCCTTTCGGCAACACCTGCAAAGTAGATGCAGTGTCACCTGAAGCAGTTATGAGGGGGTTGCAGGACATGGATGTCTACAACCAAGGGGAATATTAAGTGGATCTAACACAGGAACAACACAACATTCATATATCACTTATCAGCTTAGATCTATTTTGCACATCTACTTATCAGATCTAAAACAGTAATACAATAATGGTATATCAATGACAGAGATAAATACCAATCACACAAAACACAAAATGTACGTGGTTCACCCTCTCTCTAGGGATACATCCACAAAAATGTGGTTCATAATATATTAAGACGAAGCATATAGTTCTTGTATGCGCTCTTAGTTAGCAGGTCTCTTCTCTTCTCCTTTCTTTCTCTCCCCTCCCTGCACACCCAGCTGCAGGGTTGATCTTCACACCCAGCTGAAGATCTTACAATACCAGAAGGCTCTCACACTTAGCACTTCTCTCTCACACAACTGTAATCTCCCACAACAATACCACTAAATCGACAACAATATCATACCAACCCAAAAATAGGTCCTCATGACCTTTATTTATACATTACAATTACTCATCGACAACCTTACGCCGAAACCTAGATGTCAAAACCCTAGATACCAAAACCCTAGGTGTCTAAAACCCTAAGTCATTGACCCATATTTTTAGGGCTTCTCCAGCCTGTCTTTCCTTTCTTCTCACGTGGTGCTCCAAAGCATCCAATGGTGGATTTTTCCGCTTGCTGACTTGTCCAAAATCCTTCTTTCTTACTTATTTGTCATTCTTGATCTCCTCATCCAACGACTTTATTTCTCGAACTTCGCTCCATCTTTTCTTCTCTGTTTCTCACTTCGACCAAATAGCAGTCACTGTGTCTTGTGCAAAGTTTGCATTTTTCCTTTTATTCCTTGATCTTTGCTTGCTTCCCTAACTAAGGGCCAACATGGCATACCGATATGCCATCAAAATCGACAGAAGCTCAAACAAAAGACACTGAAATTTGGGCCTGGGAACCCCTCACAATAAAATCCAAGAAAGGGCACCCCCAACCCACGGAACAAAGGACACAAAAAATGAGGACTACATCAAGACAACCAGTCTAGGCCTCAAGCAAATAAGGACATCGTAAAGAAAAATAAATATACTGGGAAGTGGTGCGACTTCCATAAGAGCCTCTGGAATAACACTACTGATTTCCACTCAATTTAGTCACTAGTGGTTGAGGTGAGAGACTTTGAATCATATGTGCGTTCTGACTCTGAGTTAGAACCAGAAAGGGGGAGACAGATCATTGATGCAAAACCCAGTGCTACTGTTGCTACCACCAAGCTCCATCTCAATGAACCAGATGAGCCAAAGGAAGGCAAGAACCTTTTTCATTCACAAATGTGGGTGAAAGGTACCCTGCTACACTTCATCGTTGATAGTGGTAGACAGAAGAACCTCAACTCAATAGAGGTTGTCAAGCGACTCTCCCTACCAACAACACTGCACCCGCAACCCTACACCATTGGATGGCTCCTCCAAGGAAGCGGCATATGCGTCAACCAACAATGTTGCCTGTCATACGACATCAAGCTATTCAAAGATGAGGTATTGTGTGATATTTCCCCTCTCAAAGTTTGTAATGTTATTTTGGGCCATCCATATTTATGGAAACACCATGTTGTATATGAGTCTAGGCCTCACAGTGTTATTATTACTCTGAACAAGAAATTGTACATGATACCAGAGGCAGTCCCACCTAGTGAAATTTCCTTGATCTCTACCAAGAAAAGCAGGAAGTTCATCTCTCAGACAGGGAAGTCTTTCTTCTTCGTGATTCGCTCTCAAAATGAGTGAAAGATCGCAGCCACATCCAGGGTCTCCAAGGCCAACCTCTCCACACAGTAGAAGCAAGTGGATAAGGTCATGGAAGCATACTCATATATATTTTGATCACCTACCAGAGTACCTCTGCACTGTCATGTTAAACACCCCATCGATCTGACCCCCGATGCATCACTACCCAATGGTACAGTCTATCGATGCTCTCTATTAGAGAATGAGAATATCAAGCGATAGATCCAAGAACTGCTCCACAAGGGGCACATCTTTCCCAGTTCGTCACCTTGCAGGAGCCAAATTGCGTTGGTATAGAAGAAAGATGGAACCTAGTGAATCTGCATTGATTATTGGGCCTTGAATAAAATCACAGTCAAAAACTGGTACCCAATTCCTCGAATCGACGACCTCCTTGATCAAATAAAGGGGGCCAAATACTTCAGTAAGATTGATCTAAAGTCTGGCTACCACCAGGTCCTAATAGAACAGATAGATGTATGGAATACCACCTTCAATTCAAAGGAGGGTATTTTTGAATGGTTGGTCATGCCCTTTAGCTTGACAAATGCTCCAACCACTTTCATGAGGATGATGGATGATATCCTGTGAACATTCACCAATAATTTTGTAGTGGTGTATTTGGATGACATTCTCATTTACAACAAAACTTGGGTAGAACACTTGCAACATATTCAACAGGTTCTGCACACCCTGCGACAATACAAGCTATACGCCAACCTGGAAAAATGATCCTTCTACATGGACAGGGTCCATTAATTGGGCTACATCGTTGATCAACATGGTGTACATGTTGATCCAGCCAAGATCCAAGTCATTCATGACTGGGCATCCCCAACCACACTCATTGAGATTCAGAGCTTCTTAGGCCTTGGAAATTTCTACTACAGGTTCATGTCAAGATTCTTCCATATTGCATGGGCCCTCAACCAAGTAACAAGGGGTGGTGGTAAGGAGAAATTTGTGTGGGGTTGGTCCCAACAACAAGAGTTCGATGATTTGAAGAAGCACTTGTGCTCAGCCCCAGTACTTTCACTACTGGACCTGTAGTAACCCTTTGAGATCGATACAGATTCTTCAGATTATGTTGTGGGTGTCGTTCTCACTTAGCATGACGACCCCATGGTCTATCATAGTGAGACACTATCAAATTTTGTTCGTAAGTACCCTACTTATGACAAATAAATGTACTCTATTATGAAAGCCCATCGCCAATGGAGACATTACATTCTTGTCAAGGGGACAATCATCCAAATTGATCATAATCCATTGCAGTTCATGCAGACACAAGGAAAATTGTAGAATGACCACCATCAGAAGTGGTCCACATACTTGCAACAATTCCACCTCAACATCAAGTATAAAACATGAAGCACCAACCACGTTGTTGATTGCCTCAGCAAAGCGATAGTCGTAGCACTCACCACGATGCTAGAATCTTGTGGCCATGAGACCTCTGGATGGCCCCAAATCTATGAGACAGACCTAAACTTCGCCACCACCTAACAAATTTTGGGCGCAAATGCAGTTGTCTCTATTTTCCATCTTCAGGATCGGTTGTTGTGTCATCTGGGTCATATATGTATTTCATCAAGAGAGCGATAGAAGCTGATCTAGGAATCCCACTACAGTCAGGTGGTAGGACACTTCGGTGTCAAAAAGACAGTGGCAATGTTGTAGAAACATTTCTACTGGCCAAAGCTTTGACAGGAGGTCAACAATTATATAAGGTCCTGCACTGTCTGCGCTATTGCAAAACCGACCACTAAGAAATAGGGCATGTACACCCCTATTCCTACTCCTCACATTCCATGGGAATCCATCTCCATGGACTACATGTTGGGCCTCCCATCCACCAAGCGGGGAAATGACTATGTTTTTGTGGTTTTTGATATCTTTTCTAAGATGGCAATTCTGGCCGCCTGCAAAAAGAGAATCACAGCAGAGGCCATTGCCAAGATCTTCTTTGAACGAGTCTGGGTAAATTTTGGAATCCCACAAACCATTGTCTCAAATCAAACATTCAATTTCTCAGCACATTCTGGTCGAGCCTCTGGTCACTGCTGGACACCAAGCTCAACAAATCTACGGCCTTCCACCCCCAGATAGATGGCCAAACTGAGTTCATAAATCGAATGATCATGCATATCCTACGCATGTATAATTCCAAGAACCCTCGCACATGGGATGAGAGTCTTCCCTATGTCCAACATAAATACAGCCAAGCCTTGCATAACTCAATTTTCCATAGCCCCTTTCAGGTGGGGTTGGGATTCCAACCATTCGGTCCCATAGATGTTGCACTACCCCTTGCAGTCACCTCGAACAACTCATATCCTGCTCCAACTGAAGCTGGCAAAGCCACCTATTTCATTGAGTAGATCTAGCATATCCATCAACATGTTCAGGATATCCTACAAAAGTCTAATGACAAGTACAAGTAGTTCCATGATCAACACCGTGTGCCACATAAGTTTCAGATGAGCAACAAATTTTGGTTGCATTTGCAGAAAGAACGCCTTACCAAACCCCATCGAAAGCTTTGCCACTTCATTATGGGTCATACACCATCACCAAGGCTGTGGGTGATAATGATTTTGAGCTCAACATTCCTCCTTTCCGTTGCCTACACCCATTGTTCAACGTGGATCTCCGTCGACCTTATTTCCCACCATTATTGGACACCTCAGAGATAGCAAAACAACTGACACCAATACAACTCAACCCTGAATGCATACAACATGCATCTATTGATCAGATTTTGGACAAATAGGTCAAGGGCGCTCTCCAGCAAAGGATCCAACTTTATCGAGTTTTCAAAGCAGGGTGTCTCTTGCACCAAGGCAAGTGGCTCACCCGGGGCCAAATTCAATAGAAATTTCCTCATCTAATGGGGGCACTCAATGCAATGGAGACCATTGCTTCCTAAGGGGTGAGGATATTGATCCAAATTTTATTAGAAGAACTAAATGAATACAGATTATTATAAAAATATTCTTAACACAAAATAACAGATATACAGTAAAATTGGTTTCTATTCAATAAGGAAATAAGTTAAAACTGTAAAATGCAGCGAAAAACAAGCTTGCTCAAATGGTGGCAGCTTATCTATGAGAAGAGATGTGACATTTGTTCTCATTCACCAGAAGATGATTACAATGAGGATCGCAAGGCATTTTTACAATAAACAGGAATGTCAAAAACCCTAGACATCCAAACACCTAACCCTAGGAGATGAAGCACCAAAAGTCATGTGGGCCCCGTTTGGGTAAGTTAGTACATCAACTTCTCGGGGTAGTACCTTTTGCATATGATCTTTGTTTTAGGTGCACGATATGTCGTTGGAAAGGTCTATCTGAGGACTACACATGTTTTATGTGGCAATACCTATACATTTTACTGTGGCGAGCCCTAAAAACGATGTTTAAGGCCTCAAAACGACCCCAGAAGTCAAGGACCCGAAAACTAGGAAAAACTACCGAAATGAAAAACTACCAAAATGATCTAGTTGGAATAGGTGGGAGGCCACCGACTTCCATCTAGATCAATATATGATTATGAGATCACTTACAAGAAGGGAAAATAAATTGTAGTTGTTGACGCTCTTTCTAGGAAGTATGAAGAGAAAGGTTCCCTCTTTTCTCTCTCCTTCATTGTACCAGATTAGCTCCAAGTTGTTCACTAGGAATGATTGGAAGACCCCAAACTTTCTCGTTTGATCCAACAATTGCATCACTAGTTTCAAGCTTTTCTAGGGTACTAGATTGGAAAAATGAATATCTTTTCTACAAATGTCATATATATTTAAGCAAACAACCACAACTTAAATCCACAGTGCTTTCTTAGCTTCATGCTTCACCCATAGCTAGGCATTCATAGTTTACCAAAACCTATGAACGGGTCAAATGTTATTTTTTTTGGGATGGTATGAAATGGGACATTCACACCTTTGTGGTTGAATGTGGTGCAATAAGAGAGAAATAATCACAGCTCTAGGAACACTCCAAGTGCTTCTGATTCCACCTGTTGTTTGGAGGGATATTTCTATGGATTTAATTATTGGCTTACCTAAATAAGATAATAATTCAATCATCATGGTGGTAGTATATCATCTTTCCAAATATGCTCATTGTTATCACTGAAATTTCGTCCGCACAGGGTGACAAGAACTCTGCATCGTCAGCACAGAAAAACAGTCATTCATGGCACAAGGATTAATCCCACAGCACAGCAAAAGGGTCAAAACTATACAAAAAATGGCCAAAAAATTAAAAGGCACGGTGCACCCATTGTGCGCGCGCGCGCGCAACATATTTGTATCTGGAGCGCATATGCGCGGCTGTGAGGTGCAAAACCCGCGCGCCTGCCAAACAACGCATTTATGGAACTGGTCGGCCTCCCAACCACTAATGGATCGGCTCCCAAGTCGATTTGACATCAAATCCGAGCTCAATCTGCGTGGGGAGGCTGGTCAAAGACCTAAGGGTG
>JZKD02S1866372.1:383631-408826 GCA_000966675.3 Picea glauca
GGTGTATTGTGGTGTATTGGTGTAACTCTTATACCATTGTTCATTTCTCATTGGATATAATTGAATGGTTTAATTATAAGTTGAAAAAGGTTTTAAACTGTACTTGATACTAATTTACCCCCCTCTTAGTATCAACATCATTAACCATTTTTCAACATTTTTTCTCCCCCACATGCATATGAACCTTTCATACTCAATGCACTTGCATCAATGACTAATTCTAGACTACCATAATTTATATCACCATTAATTAATTTACCTTGTCTAATAGATCCATGAGATTTGAGTCCATCTCATGATCAAAATAATTGTATTCATGTCTCCTCTTTCATGTCTCAATGGAATCTTCCTCCATGAATACTAGTGTAAAGGAATTGGCTCATTATTCATGATCAAATCATTGTCTTTTTTTTCCCCTTCTAGAGATGGAATACAGATATAAATAATGGAGGAATAGTATTAGGCATCTCATATGTCTTCCATAAATGATGGAGCAATAGTATCATGCATCTAATATTTTTTCCACTAGGAGGGATCCCATGGCACGTAAAAACGTTTCCTTCATATCATCATAGGTCACAACATATCTATTATTATTAAAGCATAATTTACACAAAAAGGTGGTGTTTTCCTAACTTAAAAGTTGGATGGTTGTGTTTTCATAACTTAAAAGTTGTATCCAACTTTGGTCTCCACTCTTCAATATAATTTGGTCCAAATGATTTTTCCCTGGATCAATATTATTATACATATATAATCAATATTATTATACAAATTCCTTTATTCAATATTATTATATATAAGCATACTTATTAGAAAGCAACTAAATTATTTATTTTATTAAAGTAATGTAATATACTTACCCATTA
Organism: Picea glauca; assembly: GCA_000966675.3. Classification (NCBI taxonomy): domain Eukaryota; kingdom Viridiplantae; phylum Streptophyta; class Pinopsida; order Pinales; family Pinaceae; genus Picea; species Picea glauca. Next base: position 384,501 of record JZKD02S1866372.1, read on the forward strand.
TTCATCTAATAGGCCTTATAGACTAACTTTAGTGTCTCAATATAAGTTTTACTCAATTGAGAAATTGGTCAAGGAAAATGAACTCAAAAAAATTAATAAAAAAAACAAATTCAATGAGGAGCTCACACTATTTATAGTTAATTTTATTTAAAATGGGAAACTTTTTAAATCAAGATCACACTATTTGTAATTATTTATTTAAAATGATTTTTTTTCTTTAAATCATAATCTGATACAATTAGTGAAGGAAAATGAACTCAAAAAATTAACAAGTACAACAAAGTTGTTTATACTGCTTCTTTACTAAGATATGTATATGTCTTCGAGAACACAAACAGTAACAAAAACGAGGTTTTAACTATGGAGGGGTTTTTCAATTTCATAAGCCCATATCTTCTCGACCTTGGCAGTAAACTCGACCTCCAAGTGGCGAAGCCCAGTCCGACAATGAACATAAATGCCTCCCTCTGTTTATTGTAGAGCATGGCCCCTTTTCTAGGTCACCATGTCATTAACTTAATGGTGAGATGGTGCATAACCCTAAAATTCTTGGAGCCTTGGAGATTATGCTTTCTCAGGGCTTGTTTTCATAGCATGTGTGTTGCGATATCATGGAGAAATTGGTTGAGAACAACCGTGGTGATATTTTGTTCCTGTACATCAAGAACACGGTCACGTTTCGACCCTCAGACCTCAACACAATCAAGTTTCGACCCTTGAGCCTCCTCCTTCTTCACAAGTACTTTCTTCTCCCTAAGAGAGACAAATGGAGGAATGAGGCTCTTCTAGCAATAAAAATCGCCTTCGATATGAAGATACGCTCCATAAAATCGAGGAAACGGAAAACCAACAGTCAATTATATGCCTCAGAGTTCACTGCCACATTGCTCACTACGGTCGTTGATGGATTCTCGGCCGCGGATTTGTGCTTATGACATGACAGGGAGAAAGGATGTTTGCGTGCATCAGGTGGTAGTTGGAAACACATATCGAATCCTTTTCTTAAGCACGAAGATATCACCACGAGATGTATTATGGATCATTAATATTAAATGTCTAACCAAGTGATGTCGACAATAAGACTATCAAATATTTTCCAAATCAAATATTAAATAAATAATTTTTTATTATATTATTATTATTTTTTTTTTATTTCATAAGTTAAACATTAGATTTTGCATAATTTTTTTAAGTAAAAAAAAAACTAATATCAAAATCAATCCAAAATGATTGATATATGAGGCAATACAATAAAGAAGACAAATTCAATGAGGAACTCACACTATTTTTAATTCATTTTATTTAAAATGGGAAAAATTTTAAATCATGATCTTTGAAAGATAGAATTGATAGAGGAAAATGATCTATAATTTTTATTTTTTTAATAAAGAAGATGTTTATTAATTGGGTTGGTTGCCATTGATGTCAACCCTTGAAGAAAGTCTGGTAGCGAATTCTAGTAGCACAAAGGTTTGGGTAATAGACCCAAGTTTGTTTGATGTATAATGGTATGAGTTTTGATATATTTGCAGGTAATACTATTCTAGATGGATAGTACATGTCATGCCATTTCCGATGGTATGTGGAACGTCACATAACTCCTCACGGTTTGAGAGTTGTGGCCTTACGAAGTTGAAGGACACTCATATGATTGGTTTGAAACCCCAAAAGGTCAAAAAAGTCAAAGAGGATTATTTAAATAATAAAGTGAAGTGACAAAGTCAAGGAGGATTGTTTAAATAATAAAGTAAATGGAGAACTTTCTAATTATGGAAAGTGGTTATAAGAAGGTTAACCCGAAAATGAGGAAAATGGGTTAAGTAGTCAAGTGGTTATTGTATACATGGACAAGTGGCAATTTGGGAAAATTTGAACATAGGTGACTATGTGGACAAAGTGGCCTAGAAGGTGCTTCAAAAGAAGCTACTTGGAGACTATAAATAAGAGGCTTGAGGCTCTCTCATTTTAATCACACTTGAGCATATTGAATATCTACAGGTGAATGAGGTAACCAAATGATATCTAAGCCGAATTTCAGAGGAAAGGTGAAGTAAAGAAGGCCAAATTTCAAGGGAGGATAAATTCTTTTGATGATGCTTTCTAAGGTATGTTATTTACAGGCCGTGAAATTGGGAGTCCATTGAGAAAACATATCCAAGTAGCTATGGTACGAATTTCAGCTTGTGGGTCATTGTATTTTTGGAGTTACACTCAGTGGAAAATAGGGTTTGTGGCTAGTCCTAAAACTAGTCTAAAACAAGTGTTTTGGGTAAAAACGTCATAACTTCTTCATAATAGATACAAATTAAGTAAGACCAAATGTGTTGGTTAAAGTACAGTCTGTAGTATTCAGTGTAAAATTTTCAGATCCATACAACAAATATTATGTGCGAGGCACGCTCTATAAGTGTGCTCTCTAGAATAAGCCAGAATTCAACAAGGTATGTCATTTTTGCTATAAATCATTTTCTGAGAGGTCTCGAGTAGTGACACCTAGATTAATTACATAAAACACATTGAAGAACATTGTGTACTATTTTCATATCTTTATTCATTACAGATACATAGTTATGATTATTTCAAGTAGGGTTGTTGACTAATCCAAAACTAGTCATGTGAGACTAAAGTAAAGTTTGATGAAAATGCTAGTCTCGTGTTGTTAAAGTTAAGGAAGGTTTGCAGATTGAGGTACAGGTTGGTGCATGGTTGATGCACTTGTTTATGGTACAAGTTGATTTCAGGTTGTTTGGTACAGGTTGGTGCATGGTTGATGCACTTGTTTATGGTACATGTTGATTATAGATTGATGCATGGTTTATACATGGTTCAAGTTATTGGAAAAAGTGTGCTACCCTTTGTTTGACTATCTAACCTAGGGTTTGCTTCTGGAGTGATTCTCTGTCAAGGTTAAGGTGCTCGGAGGGTCGCTTCAACCTATGGTTGGGTGACAATAGAGATATTGTCAATGGTAAAATGATCACATCCACTTATATTCTAACAATAAAAAGGAATTCACTTTCTTGGATGAGCAAGGAAGCTTAAGGAAAGTGCAGAGAATTCCCAGGGCAGTAACCATCAGAGAAATTTCGCCATTGCAGCTGAAGAAATGTTACAGAAAAGGGTGTCAAATATTTGCAGCTCATATGGAAGAGACACATAAAGATAAGGTACCAAATCTTGAGGATCATGCAGTCCTGAAATATTTTGAAGATGTGTTCAAAGAGGTACCAGAACTACCCCCAAAGAGAGATATTGATTTCTCTATAAACTTAATGCCTGGAGCAGCTCCAGTGTCAAAGACTCCTTATAGAATGAATACACCAGAGTTGAAGGAGTTGCAAATGCATCTTGAAAAAATTATGAAGAAGGGGTATATACGTCCAAGTGTGTCACCTTGGGGTGCCCCAGTCTTGTTCATGAAGAAGAAATATGGGACATTAAGATTGTGCATTGATTTCAGACAGTTGAATAAAGTGATTGTAAAGAACAAGTATCATTTGCCAAGAATTGATGATCTCTTTGATCAATTGAAGGATGCAAAGATATTTTCAAAGATAAATCTCAGGTCAGGATACCATCAAGTAAGGATTAAAGAGGAAGATATCAGCAAGACCGCCTTCAGAACAAGGTATGGTCATTATGAGTTTACAGTGGTGCCATTTGGGTTGTTAAATGCACCAGTTGTTTTCATGTGCTTAATGAATGGTGTATTTCGAGAATATTTAGACAAGTTTGTTATTGTATTTTTGGATGACATTCTTATATATTTCAAGTCAGAATAAGAGCATGAGCATCATTTGAGGATGGTTTTGCAAGTATTAAGGGAGAATCAGTTGTATGCCAAATTGAGCAAGTGCTCATTTTATCAGAGGCAAATTCATTATTTGGGGCGTATCATTTCAAAGAATGGGATAGCAGTGGATCCTAAGAAAATAGAAGCCATTAGAGAATGGTCAGCACCAAAGGATGTGACAAAGGTCAGATCATTCATGGGCCATACAGGATACTATAGGAGATTTATTGAAGGATTCTCAAAAATTGCATACCCAATCACTTCCTTGTAAAGAAAGGGTGTGCAGTTTCAGTGGACATTGGATTGTGAAAATAGCTTCCAACACTTGAAACAATTATTAACAAGTCCTCCAATCCTAAGGATTGTGGACCCAAATGAAAACTTCATTGTATGCACAGATACATGTAAAGAAGGACTTGGTGGAATCCTCAGTCAAAATGGATTTGTTATATGTTATGAATCAAGGAAATTGAAGGAGCATGAAAGAAACTATGCCACTCATGATTTGGAGTTGGCAGCCATAGTGCATGCCTTGAGGAAATGGAGACACTACCTCATGGGGAAAAGTTAGAGCTGAAGACATACCATAATGGTCTGAAATATTTATTTGATCAGCCAAATCTAAATGTTAGGGAAAGTAGATGGTTAGAATTTATAAGTGAATATGACTTTGATATAAAAAATATCAAGGGAAAAGAGAACAAAGTGGTTGATGCACTCAACAGAAAAGTGCATAAATTGCATGCTACAACCATTATCATGTATCAATAAGATTCGAAACACATAATTATAAAGGCTATCGAATCAGATTTGCAATACAAGGAATTAGTGGAAAAATTACAGCAAGGTAATTTGCAACAGAAAATTGAAGAATACAAGCTAGATAATGATGAAATTCTCATATACAGGGGCAAAATTTATGTACCAAATTCTCAAGAATTGAAAAATCTGATATTGAGGGAAATGCATAATGTACCTTACGCTGGGAACCCAGGTTATCAGAAAACTATTGCAGCTATCAAAAGCCAATATTATTGGAGAGACATGAAGAAATAAATTGCAGATTTTATTGCCAATTGTTTGGAATGTCAAAAGGTAAAAGATGAGCATAGACACCCAGCTGGTTTGCTACATCCATTACCTATTCCTGAGTGGAAATGAGAAGTTGTGACAATGGATTTCATTACCAAACTGCCCATAACAAACAAACAACATGATTATATCATGGTAGTGGTGGATAAGTTGACTAAAGTTGCCCATTTTATTCCAATTAAGATCACTCACAAGGCAGCCAACATTGTTGATGTTTATATTAGGGAAATTGCTTGGTTACATGGCATACCCAAGACAATTGTGTTTGACAGAGATCCAAAATTTACCTGAAAATTTTGGAAGGGATTATTTAATAGATTTGGAACAAATTTGAATTTTAGTACAACTTATCATCCAAAATCAGATGGTCAAACAGAGAGGGTGAATCAAGTGATTGAGGATATGTTGAGGATGTATGTGATGGATAAACCATCAAAATGGGAAGACTACCTACACTTAGTAGAGTTTGCTTATAACAATGGGTACCAAACATCTCTAAAGATGAGCCCATTTGAGGCACTTTATGGAAGAAAGTACAACACACTGGTAAGCTAGGATAACCCAACAGATAGAGTAGTGGTTGGATCAGATTTGCTCAGGGAAATGGAGGAGAAAATGATAAAATAAAACAAAATTTAAAGGCTTCCCAAGACAGGCAGAAAAACTATGCTGAAAAGGGCAGAACTCACAGGGAATTTAAAGTTGGGGAGCATGTACTCTTGAAAATGAAGGCCAGCAGAAGTTCTCTGAAGTTGAGAAATTGTTCCAAGGTGGCAGCTCGCTATTGTGGGCCGTTTGAAATCCTAGAGAGGATTGGTCCAATAGATTATATGATTACATTGCATGCATCTATGTCTGTTCATAATGTGTTCAATGTATCATTGCTCAAGAAATATATACCTGATGTTAATCATGTTATTGATTGGAATGTGATTCAGGTGGAGCAAGAAGGCATTTTTCAAGTGCATCTGGAACACATTCTGGACCAGAAAATAAAACAGCTCTGGAATCGAGCCATAGGACTTGTAAATGTTCAATGGACCTGGTACGATTCTGAGGATGCTACTTGGGAGCATGAGAATGGAATGTGAGAAAAATACCTGCATCTTTTTAAGGATTTTTTAAAACAAAATTTGTATGTGTTTACATAATGCACCGAGGACAATGCATAAATAAGGGGAGGGGATTGTAATATCCCTAAGACGAACCCAATTGTAAATGTAAATGAAAATGTACTTATGTTGGTGAGTTGTTTCATATAATTTTTATATGCACCTTTCATGGCATAATGCACGCATGTACTGCGCAGTAAAATGATGAAGTGTGCACATTCCAGGATACCGTGCGCAACAACTTAAGTGCACGCGATGTTGAGGCCAAGGAGCCTTTGTGTATATGTTATGTTTTATAGGTTGGTGAGCCCGTTTTGTGATTATTAGGCCAGGGAGCCTAGATGTTAAAGGCCAGTGCGTCTATTTTTGTATATGTCTCATCATTAATATAAAATACATCGTTGCGCGTAGACCGACCACGATAAAAGAGTATGGGTGACTAAACTCCACTAGTTAGGGAAAGAGAGGGCTAAAAGTTAAGGAAACGGGCTAAGCTAGGGAGCTTAAGCCAAAAACAAATATTATATTAATATTTCTTAAAATATAAAGTATAGATAATTATTTTATCCTAAGTTCCAAAGTTGGGGACAAGTGGGCCAAAGTAGTTCCCAACATGACACGTGTCAAGTTGGAGACATGCATACATATTGTTTGGACTTAGTTCATTTTCGAGCATTCATTCATGATTCCTCCCATCATTCAATCATCCATGAGCATTCACACTCCCATGGAGCTATATTTCATACCTTCACATCATTGTATATGAACTTATATCCATAGCCATACCATTTGTGTAGCTGGTTAGCTTAGGAGTTGGACTGAAGAAGCAGGTTGTCAGGCCCGTGGGATATTGAAAAGGTGGGTTGTCATGCCCATTAGAAATTTCTCTCTGGGTGAGAGAATTGTTGGGAATTGATTTCCTAAAGGTGCTAAACTACAATTAAAGGTCTGCACACAGCTGGTGATATTCTTACCAAGATAAGTGTCAATTGTGTGATAAATTTACATGTTGCATTTCCATTTACGTGTTTATTTTTATGGGTTTATCCTATGTATGTTTATAGTTGTCTTTATATTTATGGGTATTCCTGTATATGTTGCATGTATGTGTTTATTGTTATTTCAATGTGAATCCGTGCATTTAAAGATGTATTTGTATGCTTACGTTTTATATATATATTTCCGCAAGAGTTCTGTGTGTATATATTTTAATTGCATGCAATTCGAAAAATTTATGTGGCATAGCTTAATTGGATGCTGGATATGTTACAGTATGTTCCGCAAAGAGAACAAAAGCGTTCTCTCATGTATTGTGTCCTGGCCTAGGTGGTCGGGGATGTTACATGAATGATCTGTATTTAGGAACAAAACGCATTGATTAACAGACTGAATACAATAAACACAAAGATATGAAGAATAACACAAATATCCAGTGAACAATATCTTCTATTAAATAATGAAATAGGTTGAAACTGTAAAATTGTAGAACTGAAACACTTGCACGAATGGTGGTAGATATCTCTGAGAAGAGATGTGTCTGCTACGTGCATCCATCTGAGCATAAATGGATTACAATGAGGCTCCATAGGCCTTTTTTATATTACTCATGAATGTCAAAATCCTAGACATCCAAAACCCTAAGCCTAGAAGGTGAAACCCTAAAAGTCATGTGGGCCCTATGGACAAGTTGGTGTAATTTGGTACCTCAACTTACAAGGTTCGTAACTTTTTCATACGACCTCATTTTTAGGTGTGTGATAGCCCGTTGAAAAGGTTTTTCAGAGAGCTACACATTCTGCTATCAAAATTTGACTCTATCTATAGTTTGACTGTGGTGAGCCAAAAAACAACGTTAAGGGCCCCAAAACGACCTTAGAAGTACAACAAGATGTGCTGACATGAAAAAATACAAAATAAGTCAGTTGGATTAGGCGAGAGGCCACTCATATCCACCTAGAGGATGTGTGGGGCTTCAGACATCCCCAGAAGTGTAGAACCCATAATTACAAGGTAGTACAAAAGAATGTGTTGAACAAAAAATGAACACGGGGAGCTAGTTGGAATAGGTGGGTGGCCACCAATATCCACCTGGAACAATCCTCCCCTCTTAGGAAGCAATGGTCTCTATTGTGTTGAGTCCCCCCATCAGGGGAGGAAAATTCTACTAGATCTGGCCCGAGGTGAGCCACTTGCCTTGGTGTAGAAGTTTCTTTGCCTTGACAACCAGATAAAGTTGGATCCGTTGTTGGCGAGTTCCCTTGACCTGTGATCTGATCAGTTGATGCTTGTTCCACACAGTCAAGGTTGAGCTCTATTGGTTTTAGTTGTTCTGCAATCTTGGAGTGTCCAATAATGGGGGAAAATATGGCCGAAGGAGGTCCACATTGAATATTGGATGTAGACCGAAGGAGATCCTTTTGCAAATGCAACTAGACTTTGTCGCCAACCTGAAACTGGTGTGGTACCCTATGTTGATCATGGCGCTACTTGTAATTAGCATTGGATTTCTGCAGAATCTCCTAGACTTGTTGGCATATGTGTTGAATTCCCTCAATGAATCTGGTGTCTTTGTCGATCACAGACTGATCAGGAGAAGATTCAGCCTATGCGGTGGCAAGAGGAAGTGAAACATCAATGGGTCCCAAGGGTTGGAATCCCAGACCCACCTAAAATGGGCTATGGCCAGTGGAACTATGGAGAGCCCTATTGTAACTGTGTTGGACATATGGGAGACTTTCGTCCCATGTACATGGATGCTTATAATTGTACATGTGCAGGATGTGCACAATCATCCGATTGACGACCTCTGTTTGGCCATCGGTTTAGGGGTGGAAAGCAATGGATTTTGTGAGCTTGGTGTCCAATAGAGACCAGAGAATCAACCAAAAGGTGTTGAGGAACCTACTGTCTCAGTCGAAGATGATGGTCTATGGTATCCCGAAGTCGACCCACACTCGTTCGAATAAGAGCTTAGCAGTATCTGTCGCTGTGAAATTCTTCTTACAGGCTATGAGGATGGCCATATTCAAAAAATGATCAACGACCACAAACACACAGTCATTTACTTTCTTGGTGGATGACAACCCAGACATGTAATCCATTGAGATGGATTCCCAAGTCTTCTTGGGAATAGGAAGAGGGGTTTATAATCCTTTCTTCTTGACAGTTGGCTTGGAAATGGCACAGGCAGTGCAAGATCTTATATACTTGTTGACGTCCTATCGAAGATTTGGCCAATAAAAATCTTTCTGAAGAACGACCACAATTTTCTCCACGCCAAAATGTCCTGCCACCTGACTGTAGTGGGGTTCCCAAATCATCTTTGCACGCTCTCTTGTAGGAACTCAAAAATGTCCAGGTGTCATAAGATTCCATCCTGAATGTGAAAATCAGTGACATTTTCACCTGTACCCAAGAGCTGATAGGTGGTGGCGAAGTCTGGATCTTGCCGATAAACTTGGGGCCATTCAGATGCTTCATGCCCACAGGAATGGAGCACAGTGGTGACTGCAACCATAGGAAGCTGACTAAGGCAGTCAGTGACATGATTGGAGATACATGTCTTATAATTTATGTTGATATGGAATTGTTGCAGGTAGGTGGACCACTTCTGATGGCAGTCATTCTGCAATTTCCCTTGTGTCTGTATGAACTACAGAGGCTTGTGATCAATGTATATGATCATCTCTTTCCCCATAGTGTAATGTTTCCATTGAAGATAGGCTTGTACAATGGAATACATTTCCTTGTCATAGGTGGGGTATTTCCAGACGGTGGTGTCAAAGAGTGTCTCACTATGGTATGCCACCAGATGCTTGTGTTGAGTGAAAACTCTGCCCACAGCATAGTTAGATGCATCAGTCTCAATATCGAATGGTTGTTGCAAATTGGGCAAGGATATTATTGGAGTTAAGCACAAGAGATGCTTCAAATCATCGAATATTCATTGTTCCTCCTTCCCCCACACGAACTTGGCCCTACCACCGCCCTTGGTCACTTGGCTGAGGGCCCATGCAATATGGGAGAATCCCAACACAAACCGTCGGTAGAAGTTGGCTAGTCCCAAAAATATATGAAGCTCAGTCAGTGTGGTCGGGGTTGGCCAGTCACAGATGACTTGTATCTTAGCTATATCAACATGTACCCCATTCTCATCAACAATGTAGCCTAAGTATTGGACCATTTTCATTCCAAAAGAGCATTTTTCCAAGTTGGCTTAAATCTTGTGTTGTCGCAGAGTGTTCAAAACCCGTTGAATCTATCGCATGTTCTCCTCCCATGTTTTGTTGAAGATGGGGATGTCATCCAAATATACTACCACAAAGGAGTTGGTTAAGGGTCTCAATACATCATCCATCAACCTCATGAAAGTGGATGGTGCATTTGTTAATCCAAAGGGCATGACTAGCCATTTGTACAAACCTTCTTTAGACTTGAAGGTTGTCTTCCATACATCATTTGGTTCAATGGGAACTCGGTGGTAGCCATACTTCAAGTCAATCTTGTTGAAAAACTTTTCCCCTTGAGTTGGTCAAGAAGGTCTTTAATCCTGGGAATGGAGTAGTAGTTCTTGACTGTGATTTTGTTTAAGGCTCTGTAATCATTGCAGGGTCACCAAGTCCCATCCTTCTTCTGTACTAGTAAAATCGGGCTTTTGCAGGGGGAGGAGTTAGGTCTGATGTGCCCCTTTTGAAGAATCTCTTGGATTTGACACATGGTTTCGTCATTTTCCATCAACGAGCGTAGATAGACTGGTCCATTAGGTAGAGGTGCGTCGGGGGTTAGATCATTTGGATGCTTGACTTGGCAGTGTGTCGATACCCCTATAGGTCATGAGAAGATGTCTATGTATTCTTCCACGATCCTGTCCACTTGCTTCTTCTACAAAGAGAGGCGTTGTGTAGAGGCCACGGATGTGGTGAAAACCTTCTGCTTACTATGAGAACAGATTACAAAGAAGACGAACTTCCCGGTCTGTGAAATGCCCTTACTGCATTTCTTAGCAGAGATTAAAGAAATAGCAGTAGGCGATGCTACCTCTGGGATCTTTTACAATTGTCAACCCAAAGTAATATTAACATTGTGGGGTCTAGACTCATACACTGCATGACGCTTCCACAAATATGGTTGTCCTAAGAGAACATCACAAACTTCAAGGGGAGAAATATCACACAGTACCTCATCTTTGGAAGGCTTGATGTCGTAGAGAAAATGACACTGTTGGCTGACACAGAGATATCTTCCTTGGTGAAGTGATCCAATGGTGTAGGGATGTGGGTATAGTTTCGTTGGTAGGTCCAGCCTCTTGACGACCTCTACTAAAATCAGTGTCTTCTAACTACCGCTATCAACAATGAAATGAAGCGGAGCCGCCTTGACCCACATCTATGAGTGAAATAGGCACTCCCCTTCCTCTAGTTCTTCTGGTTCACTTAGCTGGACTTTGGTAGTAGAGAAAGTGGCACTGGGTTCAGCATCAATAATCTGTTTCCCTCCTTCAGGATTTGACTCGGAATCAGAATCAACGTCTGACTTGGAAGCCTTCAGCTTGACCACGAGGGACTACTTGGAGCAACATTATTCGGTGTTGTGCCAAGGAAATTTATGGTACTCACACCATTTTCCTGTGTCCTTTTTCGTCTTCTCATTTCCCTACTTTTGTTGCAGCTTGGACTGGTTGTCCTAAGGGCGACCATCTCGAATTGGTCCCTTGATGTGTTGGTTGGGCTGCTTTTTCCCTGCTTCGACTATGAGGGGTTTGCAGATCCAAACTCTCGCCTTTTCTGCTTGAATTTCTGCTTGATCTTGACAGCGTATCTATAAATCATTCCCAATGAGACGATGTCCAAGAACTCCATTTCTATTTGAATGTATCTATGCAAACAACCACGGTATTTGAGCACCAAATGACACTCAAATTCTGTGATACCCAATTTGGTGCATAGGGTATGGAAAATATTGGTGAAATTTGGTACTGTCTCGTCCCTTTCTTGATGTAGGGTGGTCCATCTAGTGTATTGGTCCTTGTGTCTTCCAACATGGTAGTATTGTTCTTTAATGGCGTCCTGAAAGGAATCCCATGTAAGGGACACAAAAAAACATTGTATATTCCTCCACGGCCCTTTTCTCAGAGTAAATATCCCACAAGTCTTTAACATGGGGAATGACCTCGAGGAGTGCAAAAGTGATATTTTTCCTATCGGAAAAATTGTGGACCAAAAAATATCCTTCGAGCAGATTCAACCATTTATCTACAACATCCACATCTACCAGTCCTTCAAATATTGGTGTTAATGTCGGAAGTCACTCCTGGATTGCTTGTAGGAGCAGAGCCCGATGCCCATCAGTTTTATGTCATGATAGTTTTTAATGGATGATCAGATGGATGGAGACTCGGGGAGATATCACTCTAACTCAGGGACTAGGTCTTGCATGAAAAGGATGAAGGAGGTCTTGACCTAACTTCAGCCAGTGGGTTGATTAAAATATGAGCAGATGGAAGACTTAGTGATAAAGGTGAACAAACAACTTTGGGCAACAGGCTTTCAGCGGTTTGCAGAAGAAAGACTCTGAATGCAAGATCCTCTTGGTTCAGGGTCTCAAGAAACTGAAAGGGGACTTGACTGGATCCTCCAATTCCAAGTCACTCGGCGTTGGGAAAATCACGAGGACTAATTAGAAACAACGTAACTGCTACAGTGATCCAACCTACATCATCCTATAACAGCCACAACTCGACTAGATCCTCCAATTCCGAGCTGTTCTAACACAGTATAACAAAGATGTGAAAGAAATTGGCATTCATAAGGCAAGAAGTCTCAAAAGTTTATACATAACCAGCATATCAGTGCTTCATTAAAGCTTTACGACCGGGAGCTCTGCTCAACCATCGATGCCTACAAAAATACAAAGACTGAGTTTATATACTCAGGAAGATCCACCTCACAAAGGCATGCCTCAGTCACCCAAGGCTGGGTGTCCCTTCAATCAAACTCATACTGATATCTTTCTTTAAATGCCACCTTGACTATGCCTAACTCCCGTAAGGAGAGTAGCTGAGCTATTAAGTGTTCGAATAGCATGTGCAGACTTCCTTGTCGAGCCGAAGACTTCGGCATGGCTTCTTCGAGAAAATCAATACACAGGACCCCTGTGAGCAGGCGGCTCACCAGACCCTCCATTCCCCTTACTTAATGACTGAAAGGATGTTTCTACCACTCGCTTTTGCCTTTATTTTCTCCAATGCTAGAAACAGTAGTGAGATCAGGCCTGACGGTGCCTGGAGGTAGCGATAATCCCCTCTACAACTGAACTTGGCGCCTTTGGCCCTACTTATGCAACTCCTTCCTCTCTACCAGTAACCATGGGCTGTGACCATATGCTTTCGGCATTCGCGAATATGAAAGGACTAATCCTTGCTGATTGAAATCGCGATGAGCGAAACACCGAGAGGGCTTAGTTTCTCGCCAGGTGTCCTCTTAGAATGGACGGCTAACAATGCTTTGTGAAGTCGCGGGCCCTAGCTTCTATGCTTTTTGGGGCTACCGAGGTTCGGGATTTCATGATGTTGAACAACATGAAACTCTTTTCCCTTGAACTCCCGACCGCCGAAACGCCAATGCAATCAGATATTGTGACACGCGTCCTTAGGATGAACAATTGAGACTTTTCTATAACCATAAGCGTCCCTCCTCTAGACCTGCTCCTTTACGACTAGATGCCGAAACCACGGGACCATTCCTGGGCACTATCGTCATTTCGGGGTTTGGGGTTTCGAATAGCACGAAACTCTCACCCCATGAACTCCCGAATGCCGAGACACCGACGTGGTCAGATCTTGCGCCACACATCACTGGATCGGACGACCCAGATTCAACCTTGAAATATAAGGGCTTTCTTTGGTGTTATATGTCGGGTAACTCGGTAACCCCGAGATCCCGATGACCGTTGATATGCTTCGTGGATGGGTCTCGGCTGTTGACATCAAACCTTGCCCGCTCATTTGACTCGTAACTGAAAAGTAGGGTCCTTCCGCTGTTGCACTTGGGTGTTTCTTGGTCATTCTGTAGACCTGGGTGCATCTGTGCCTAATGACAAAAATAATCGCTAACATTAGGCTCCATGGGGGATAGAGTCATCCCAGCGATGCTCTAAGAACTCCTTCCGCAGCTTCAGTGCCTTTCTATTGGGCTATGGATTCACTTATTAAGCCGAAATCATGCAAAAAAAAATAAACAAAGAACTTAGAGGACAATATTTACAAACAAGGGAGTCGTTTAAGGCTCAAACAGAACATTTTTTTAGAAAATGCCCATTCACTGGGTTGTTGAAAACCTCTTCACCCTTCAGATCTTGCAACCCATACGTGCTGTTGGAGAAAATCTCAAAGATCTGGAAGGGACCAATCCAGAGGGCGTCAAACTTGTTGTGTTTGCCTTTATCCTGCCTGGGGGCGTCCCACTTAAGTACTAGGTCCCCAATCTCGAACTCCTTCTTCCTGACCTTCCTGTCGAAAGCCTGCTTGATATTTTCCTGGTGATTATGAGTTGTGGTCCTCACCTGCTCTCTGATCTGCTGCACTTCTACTACCTGATGAACCCTCTTGATCATATGATCTATTTCTCCTTCATAGTCTTGAAAGAATTTCTCCATAGGTAAGGCGAGTTGAGTGGGAAAAACCGCCTCTACTCCATAGACTAGCTGAAAAGGCGAAGTGCCTAGGAATTTCTTCATTGTCACACGATCAGCCCACAGAGAAAACTTCAACTTTGAATCCCAGGCCCTTTTGTTGTCTTCCAAAAGCCTTTTGATGATCCTTATTAGGATTTTGTTGGAAGATTCTGCTAAACCATTGCCTTGGGGATAGTAAGGGGTGGAGTGAATTAGTGAGATCTAGAACTGCTCACAGAACTTAATTAGAGGCTCTGACTTGAAAGAAGCAGCATTATCGGTGACTATCCTGCTGGGAAAGCCGAATCTGGTTATGATATCCTCCAGGAAGCTGATAATTACTTTGTGTGATACGCTTCTGGTGGGGATAGCTTCTATCCACTTGGTGAAATAATCGGTCGCAGTCAGGATCCATATGTGCTGGCCACTTGAGGGAGGATGAATCTCTCCAATGAAGTCCAATCCTCACTGCTGAAAGGGTGCTGAAACTATGACAGGATTTAATGGCAGCAGTTTGAGCTGTTGCTTTCCTGAGAACTTTTGACATTTGACGCAAGCTCAGATTCCTCTGCAGACATCAGTGAATAAAGTAGGCCAGTAATATCCATCCCTGAGGATCTTATGAGTTGTGGTCTTCCAGAAATAATGCCCTCCACAAAGGCCTTCATGGAAATCAAACATAACTTTCTGGGCTTTTGGTGGGTTCAAACATCTCAGCAACATCCCCAAAGGATCTCTCCAGTACAAAACTTGCTCAATGAGACAATAACTGACCGCCTTGAGCTTTAAAGCTCTTGCCCTGCTTTTGCCCATTCCATCCAGAGGCTTCAATTCCTACAGAAAGTATAGGATGTCATGATACCAGGCACAATCTGCCAGTGATAATCCATCCTGAGAGCCTTGGCTTGGCAGCTCAGCTTGTTGAATTCCTGAGTGAGTGTTTAGGAAATTGACTCCCAAGGCTTCACAGTTGGATTCATCCAATAGCTTGGCTAGACCTTGCCCCTTAACCAACTTGGTGGGATTTATTTCCAAGTGAAATTCCAGAATTTTTTCTATCCATTTGCCTCTTCTCCCATCTATGTCTGGTTGTACGAGAATGTCCTTTACGGAGGCTGAAGGAACATATGTTGTCACCTTCGAATGCAAGACGTAGATCCTGAAAGCTTTGAGGGCTTTCACTAAGGCATAGGCCTGCTTCTCCATGATCTCATACCTGGTTTCCGCATCTCTTAATGCCTTACTGAAGAAAGCAATGGGTTTCTCATGCCCCTTCTCGTTTTTCTATAACAAGACCGTTGCCACTGTATCAAAAGAAGCAAAGGAGAAAATCAGGAATTCCTTGGAATAGTCAGGACTGATTAGCACATGCGTCTTAGTCAATGCCCTTTTTATTTGGTCAAAAGATGTCCTGGGCTCGGTAGTCCATTTCACTTCGTTTCCCTTCCTGAGCATGGTTGTGATGTGCTTCACCAACTCAGCAAAATTTGAGACAAATCTCCTCAGAAAATTTATCTTCCCCAAAAAGGAATGAACTTCCTTCTTAGGTCTAGGAAGTGACAGGGTATGAAGTGCTTCTACCCTGCTAGGGTCAATCCTTACTCCCTCTGTTGACACTATATGGCCTAATAGCTTTCTTTCCTTCATAGCGAACAAATATTTCTTGGGGTTTAAAGATAGGCCAAACCTTCAACACTTCAGGAAAACCTTCTTCAAATGGCAGCAGTGCTCCTTGTCTATCCTGGAGAAGACCATGATGTCATCTAGATAGATTACCATGAACTGGTCCTTCTCCCTGATGAAGGCTATGTCCATGGCTCGTTGAAATGTTGCTCCTGCATTCATCATTCCGAAAGGCATCTTGGCATACATGAACATGCCCCAAGGAGTGGTGAAGACCGTTTTTTCCCTATCCTCAGGCATGACCGATATCTGAT
Source organism: Picea glauca (assembly GCA_000966675.3). Taxonomy (NCBI): domain Eukaryota; kingdom Viridiplantae; phylum Streptophyta; class Pinopsida; order Pinales; family Pinaceae; genus Picea; species Picea glauca. The sequence continues at coordinate 401,105 of JZKD02S1866372.1, forward strand.
TGTAACCAGAGAAACCATCAATCATGGATATTCTAGATGCGTCAGTGACCCTCTGCAATATGTGCTCCATGTTGGGCAGGGGATAATTGTCTTTCCTTGAGCTCCTATTCAGGTTCTTGAAATCAACACAGAGTCTAATTTCCCCACCTTTCTTTCTTACCGGGACCAAATTGACCACCCAATCAAAATATCTCAAGGGGACAATGATTTGGGCATTTAACAGCTTCTTCACTTCTTTCTCCATGACAAGCAGCAACAAGGGATTTATCGGTCTCAAATTGTTATTAAACAACTTAGCCTCTTCCTTCAACGGGATCTTGTGCTCAATGAATGATGTGTCATACGTCTTGAGGTCTCCGTAGGTCCATGCAAACACATCAACAAACTCTCTCAGCAACTCAGTATATTCAACCCTCTACTCCTTGGTCAAACTCCTTGACAGCTTGACAAACTTAGGTTCCTCTGGTGTGCCAATGTTGCACTCAGCTGTGTCAGCATCATCACCTGAAACTCTCCCCTTTACCGCCACATCATTCCCATCGAACAACCTCTCTAATGGGACTAGTCCCCTCGGAATGTGATTGCTAGGCAGCTGAATAATGTCATGCTTTGCTATTCTACTCAGCAGCTTACCCCCATCAAACCCTTCCTCAGAGGTGGAATCTTGGTCGATATGCATCTCTGAAAATTCTTCGATAGTCTCCAAGAATTTTTTGATCTCAAGATCATCCTCAAACACCTTCCAATGCTTGACATTGTCAGGTATGGAGGGCCTGTATTTTACTTCTACATCATACCTAAGCTTGGGCGGCAGGGGTACTTTGAAATTGCTTGCTGATGTAGCCAAGGAATCTGCCACTGTGTTCTCTTCTCTTGGGATGGAGGAAATGTTAAATGCTGAGAAGAAACTGTCAATAAGGTCCCATACCTCATTTCTGTAACTCCTGAGTCAAGGATGCTTAGCCTGATAAGCGCTTCTGATCTGTTGGACTACCAATTCGGCATCTCCAAACACTGCTACTTCTTGAATTCCCATTTCCCTTGCGGCTCTCAGTCCCAGGACAAGAGCCTCATACTCTGCCACATTGTTGGTAACTTCGAATTCTAATTTATATGACAGAGATGTGGTTTCCTGAGAGGGTGATACAAAAACCACTCCAGCTCCAGCGCCTTCTCAGGAACAGGCTCCATCAAAAAACATTTTCCAGATTGGGGTGATGGAGGGAGGAAATTCATGGGAAGCAGAGGGTTGCTTTTTGAGTTTCAGAGGAGGCTCGAGGGCATAGGTGAGCTGTAGTAAACTGGAGCCTAAGTCAGTGTCCAATGCAAAGATGGGATGATTGGTAGGGTTGGCTTCATCACTGATTATGTAGGCCAGTTGGGCTTCCCTATATAGTCTTCTATGCTCTTCCCCAAACACTGGGATAGTAGCATATGTGAGGTCCATTTGTAAGGTTCCCCCCAGTCGTTTTATCCAAGATCTTGATAGAAACATACCGAACTTTGGGGGAACATCGGCCACTACAATATCCATGACCACACTTTTCATGGGCAGTTGAAATAAGGTCACAACCAAGTCCTTAATAACTCTAAGACACTGAACTCTCCTGGACTCAAAAGAATAGAGGTCATGATAGGCTCGAGTGACTTCTAGTCCAAATTCTTCCATGACGGTTTTGGGCATGAGGTTGTGAGAAGCCCCTAAATCCATCAAGCAGTTGTGCAGTACTTTATCATGTATGTTCAGGGATGTGTAGAAAGGGGGGGATGAGTCATCCCTATCTTCTACCATGGGGCCTAGGACAATTGTTGGCCTTTCATCTTGGAGCTTTATGGAGTCTGCGGGAGGGGATGAGGCTTCAGACTGCAAAAGCTCAGAGAAGCGTTTTTTAAATTCTTCATATTTAATTAGCTCAGTGAGGGGCACAGTGATTCTGATCTTTTGAATCTCATGCTTGAAATTAAAAGAAGATGTAAGCCTTGGGATTTCTCTAATTTCAGGAACATGATTGTGGACAATGGGAGAGAGGGGTTGAGCCTTCTTACCTCTATGACTGTCTTCTACTTCATTAGCAAGTTTCTCTCCTGTTGTGGACTGCTCAAGAACATCAGGTGCTGCCATATTTTTTTCGGACCTCAGGTTATACCTGCCTCGGCCACCGCTAGCCTTGTCTCCCTTGCTTAATTCATTTAGCTGACTATCCATGAGAGATTCCTCGTAAGATGTTTGAGTGAGTTGAGGAAAAGGGGGAGTGTCTCCTAAGCAATGGATTTTAGGATCAAGCTCATATGTTTCTCTTTCTTCCTCATCGGCCACAAAATTGTTCTGAAGGGGGGCCTTAATCCTGTGGTGTTCTCGGTCTCTTCCCCTCTCTCTTTGCACATTTGGGGGAGTAAAATTGTTTGGCTTCCTGAAACCTCCTTTGTTTTTGGCGTTCTGAGGGCCCTTGCCCTTGTATGATTTCCTCGCCTTGACCTTCATCCTCTCCATCTCTGCAGATAGAGACTTCACCATCTTGGTTAGTTCATCCACCTAAGGGTGGGGCATCGATGATCTAGAAGTTGAGGTTTCCGACCTTCCCTTTCTTCTATCTGCGTCGGCCTTGTTCCTCAGTCTGTCGGCTGCTAATACATTGGATTCTACTTCTATGGCTACATCTTGCATTTGAGCTAAGGAGGTGGCTCTTCTTTCTCTTAATAAGAGACAGAAATCGGGGCCAAATGCACTAGCATAAGAAATTTTGGTTGAGGCTTCTGAGGGCTTTATTTCAGCAGGAATCTTGTTATACATCTTATTGAATCTTTTGGAGAAGTCGGAGACAGATTCTCCTTCCATTTTCTTTAAAGACCCGAACTCTGTCATGTAATACATGAAATCTTTCCTATCTCCCCACTGCCTCAGGAAAACATTATCCAGAGCTTCGATTCCAACAATAGATCCAGGGGCCAATCCTCTAAATCACTTCCTCACCTCGCCATCTAGGCTCTGGACGAAGACTCTCATCCAGACATATTCATTTTCAATATTTAGGTTGTCTGCATAACTGTAGAAAGCAGCCAGGTGCTCTTCTGCAGTTATTTCCCCTTCCCCGGTGAACTTGGGCATGTATTTCAAGTAGTCTCCAACAGGGAGAGGATTCATGGGATGGGGTAGGATTAAGGGAGAAAATCTAGCAGCGACTATAGCGTCCATTCTATTCGGAGGGGGATTAACACCATCCATAGGAGTATTGGGTGGAGGAGAACTTGGGGGAGAAGGAGTTCGCGAAGGGGCTACTGGGAATGAGTCTCGAAGTGGAGTGGGAAACAAGAGAGGATTTAAGGAGAAGGCTAATGAACTCAAGTTAGCAGGCGCTCCTCTTTGTGCAGGAGTGGGGAAATCCTCTGCAGTCACGGGTCTTCATCGTGAAACAGCTTCAAAGGAGAGGGGAGTGACAAGGATTTCTCCCTCTAGTTCCAGACCAAGAGAGGAACACTCCCGAAATTCAGGAAACAGGAAACCTCTGAAGGAGGTCTATCAAAAAACTGAGGAGGAGAAAAAGGAGTTCTTACAGAAGGAAAAGGCGGATTACCTGTTTCGGCGGTAGAAGCTTCTTCTTCAGAGGCCTTTCCTTTTCTAAGAACCACCTCTGGATTAGTTACAGGCGTAGCTAGAGGCAGCTATGGATGTGACAGCGTATGTCTTCCTCTGGAAGCCACAATTAAAACAGTGGGTTCGCTCCAGTGGAGTCGTCACCATGGAGTCGCCAGGTACACAGTAGCAATCTCAATAGTTCTGATATCTGATGCACCTTCAGAATCAGCTAATCGTTGTTGTTCAATCCCGGGGAAAATATTCAACTTCTTCCCCGGCAACAACGTCAGAAATGCTAGCATCGGAAGTCACTCATGGATTGCTTGCAGGAGCAGAGCCCGACGCCCATCAGTTTTATGTCACGATGGTTTTTAATGGATGATCAGATGGATGGAGACTCGAGGAGATATCACTCTAACTCAGGTACTGGGTCTCGCATTTAAAGGATGAAGGAGGTCTTGACCTAACTTCAGCCAGTGGGTTGATTAAAATATGAGCAAATGGAAGACTTAGTGAGAAAGGTGAACAAACAACTTTGGGCAATAGGCTTTCAGCGGTTTGTAGAAGAAAGACTCTGAATGCAAGATCCTCTTGGTTCAGGGTCTCAAGAAACTGAAAGGGGACTTGATTGGATCCTCCAATTCCAAGTCACTCAGCGTTGGGAAAATCACGAGGACTGATTAGAAACAACATAACTGCTACAGTGATCCAACCTACATCATCCTATAATAGCCACAACTCGACTGGATCCTCCAATTCCGAGCTGTTCTAACACAGTATAACAAAGATGTGAAAGAAACTGGCATTCATAAGGCAAGAACTCTCAAAAGTATATACATAACCAGCATATCAGTGCTTCATTAAAGATTTACAACCGGGAGCTCTGCTCAACCATCGATGCCTACAAAAATACAAAGACTGAGTTTATATATTCAGGAAGATCCACCTCACAAAGGCGTGCCTCAGTCACCCAAGGCTGGGTGTCACTTCAATCAAACTCGTACTGATATCTTTCTTTAAATGCCACCTTGACTACGCCTAACTCTCGTAAGGAGAGTAGCTGAGCTATTAAGTGTTCGGATAGCGTGTGCAGACTTCTCTGTCGAGCTGAAGACTTCGGCATGGCTTCTTCGAGAAAATCAATACACAGGACCCCTGCGAGCAGGTGGCTCACCAAACCCTCCATTCCCCTTACTTAATGACTGGGATGTTTCAACCACCCGCTTTTGCCTTTATTTTCTCCAATGCTAGAAATAGTAGTGAGATCAGGCCCGACGATGCCTGGAGGTAGCGATAATCCCATTTGCAACTGAACTCGACGCCTTTGGCCCTACTTATGCAGCTCCTTCCTCTCTACCAGTAACCATGGGCTGTGACCATATGCTTTCGACATTCGCGAATATGAAAGGACTAATCCTTGCTGATTGAAATCGCGATGAGCGAAACGTCGAGAGGGCTCAGTTTCTCGCTAGGTGTCCTCTTAGAATGGACGGCTCACAATGCTTCATGAAGTCGCGGGCCCCAGCTTCTACGCTTTTTGGGGCTATCGGGGTTTGGGATTTCGTGATGTTGAACAACATGAAACTCTTTTCCCTTGAACTCTCGACCGCCGAAACGTCGATGCGGTCAGATCTTGCGACACGCGTCCTTAGGATGAACGACTGAGACTTTTCTATAACCATAAGCACCCCTCCTCTAGACCTGCTCCTTTACAACTAGATGCCAAAACCACGGGCCCGATCCTGGGCGCTATCATCATTTCGGGGTTCAGGGTTTCGAACAGCACGAAACTCTCACCCCATGAACTCCCGAACACCAAAATGCCGACGTGGTCAGATCTTGTGCCAAGCGTCACTGGATCGGACGACCCAGATTCAGCCTTGAAATATAAGGGCTTTCTTTGGTGTTATATGTCAGGTAACTTGGTAACCCCGAGATCCCGATGACCGTTGATCTGCTTTGTGGATGGGTCTCGGCTATTGACATCAAACCTTGCCTGCTCATTTGACTCGTAACCGGAAAGTAGGGTCCTTCTGCTGCTGCACTTGGGTGTTTTTTGGTCATTCTGTAGACCTGGGTGCATCTGCCCCTAATGATAAAAATAATCGCTAACAAATGGAATATCAAAATTCACCTATACCTTGAAGGGCCTTGCATGACAGCTTGATGAAGATGCTTCTCCTGTGGGTAGCCATCAAAGGATCTGTGCGAAGTTTTCCATCATTTCATTCTTTTGTCGCGCGAGGGCTTCCTCGAGCAACATTTTAATAGAATCTTCTGCTCCATCATATTTCTTTTCATCCCCCGTGAGTTGTTGTCGGGCTCGGCGTAGCCGCTCTTGTAATGGATCGATTGGTTCGAGTACCAACTTCTTGTACCCAGATCTTGTCGAGGACATGCACAAAGAAAAATAAATGAAAAGCAAACCGCTTTGATACCTTCGATCCGGATTTAGGAGCGGAACGAACTGATTAACAGACTGAATACAATAAACACAGAGATATGAAGAATAACACAAATATCCAATGAACAATATCTTCTATTAAATAATGAAATGGGCTGAAACTGTAAAACTGCAGAACTAAAACACTTGTTCGAATGGTGGTAGCTATCTCTGAGAAGAGATGTGGCTGCTACGTGTATCCATCTGAGCAGAAATGGATTACAATGAGGCTCCAAAGGTCTTTTTGATATTACTCATGAATGCCAAAACCCTTGACATCCAAAAACCTAACCCTAGAAGGTGAAACACCAAAATTCATGTGGGCCCTATGGGTAAGTTGATGTAATTTGGTACCTCAACTTCCAAGGGTCTTAAATTTTGCATACGACCTCTGTTTTAGGCATGTGATAGCTCATTGGAAAGGTCTTTCATAGAAATACACATTCTATTGTCAAACTCTGACTTCATCTACAATTTGATTGTGGCGAGCCAAAAAAAACAACGTTTAGGGCCCCAAAACGGACCTAGAAGTACAACAAGATGTGCTGACATGAAAACATACAAAATAAGGCAATTGGATTAGGCGAGAGGCCAACCGTATCCACCTGGAGGATGTGTGGGGCTTCAAACATTCCCAGAAGTGTAGAACCCACAATTACAAAGAAGTACAGAAGAACGTGTTGAACAAAAAACGGACAATAGGAGCCAGTTGGAATAGGTGGGTGGCCACCAATATCCACCTGGATCAATGAAAGAGAGGAGGCGGACTCTACCATGATTGAGGGGGGAATCTATAAGGCTACAAGAGCCAATGCGGTCAAGACAAGGATTGTGGTGGCTACCAAGAGAGAGCTATGCTTTAAGGTAGAACATGTCATTCTCTATGGATTGACAACTTCCGTTTGGCAATCAGTTTGGGGATGATAAGTTGTGCTAAGATGCAATTCAATGCCTTGTATCTTGAACAGTTATTTCCAAAAATTGCTTGTGAAAGTTGGACCGCGATCAGAAACAATAGAGTGTGGCATCCATGAAGCTTGAAGACCGGATCCATGAATATTTGAGCCACCGTGGATGCTGTAAATGGGTGTTGAAGGGCACATAAATGAGCATACTTGGAAAGGAGATAAAAAACCACCATGATGACGGATTTATTTCCCGATTTGGGTAAGCCAGTAATAAAATCCATAGAGATATCCTTCCAAATAGCAGGTGGAATCGGGAGCGGTTGTAGTGTGCTCGACGATTTGACTGTTTCTCCCTTATTGCGTTGACACACATCACATTCAACTACAAAATTACGAAAGTCCTATTTCAAACCATCCTAGAAAAAGGAACGTTTGACCCTGTCATAGGTTTTTGTGAACCCGGAGTGCCCTGTTGTGGGTGTAGCATGAAGCTCAGAAAGTACCGTGGATTTAAGCTTTGATTGTTTACTTAAATACAAACAGACTTTGTATCAAAGTTCCTCATGGAGCCAAGAGTACCCTGGGGAAGCTGGAGCATTGGACTGTAATTGGTGGATCAACTACGAACTTTTAGGATCTTGTAGCCATTCCTGGCGAACGACTCATTGGAAAGGCCTTTCACAGAAATACACATTCTATTGTCAAACTCTGACTCCATCTACGATTTGACTGTGGCGAGCCAAAAAAAACAACGTTTAGGGCCCCAAAATGGCCCTGGAAGTACAACACGATGCGCT
>JZKD02S1866372.1:415723-426955 GCA_000966675.3 Picea glauca
CTCACAACGTGTTATGCTCTCGAGTTTTTAATGGTGTGATTCGTGGAGTGCATCTCCTTATCGTCTCCTTACAACGTGTTCTGACATGTTGATTCCCTCTGAGTTTTATCTGCCTAGTTTATAGTGCATGTTGTGCATGATTTTTTTGTCGTTCAATGTGGGTGTAGCCGTGTGTCTTTTTACTTATCTAGATTTGGGTGCAACCATGTCTCTCTTTTCCCTATATTGTGCATGCCCATCAATTCTGTTTGGTGGTGGCTTGTTATCGCACAATCTGTACTTGTCCAAATCCCAAGGTAAGTAAGGGAGATTGGCGTAACAAACAAGATATCATATCACCATCACCTTAATAAGAAATCCCCTCTTTCTAGGGATAGGCAAGGTCTACCCTAAGGGAGGAGTCCCCGGTAACCTAAAGGGATAGAAAATTAGGGTTATGTTCAAGATATATTCCCCCCTCTCACTAGTTACCAAAGTCACTAAATCTGTGTCCTAAAGATGAGATTAATGAAGTGCTTGATGTACCTTCCCGGAACAAGACAATATAGCATGCATATACAATAATTCCAGGTACAAATATGATAATAACACCTCAAGAGACAATGGACAGTGATAATAAGTGCTAGCTGATATAAATTTGCAGCAGTTAATAAGTTTACAACAACAATTGATAATATGTAATAGATACAAGAAATACTCCTCAAAATTGCTTGAAAAGACAGTAAAAATATATCATTTACCTAGCAGAATGATAATCAAATGTCATAAGAAACTTCTGAAGTGTTTAGCTAGCATTAAAGCCAATTATGCAAAAACATTGATGCATTTAGATGCTTGTAGCAGTCATTTATAATTTTGAAGTTTGGAAACAAGATGATGATATAATCACAGAAGTTTTCCAAGCACCAAAGGATGACCCGGTGCAATGTTCTCTTGATATTTTTTAGTCATACCTTGAGGATTTTGATGAATATTCCTTTGAGCACTTGGATATATTATATGAAGAAGATTATCAACCACTGTTGTGCTCAGATCTTGATAAGGGTAAGGATGTTGCTTGCCTAAAGAAGGATACTTGTGACAAGGTTTTCCATCTCCCTTCGATTACTTTACCTCGTTACGTCACTAAGGATGCAGTTGGGAAACATGTCCCTTGTCCCAAGTTTTCTTTAGGGCAGAGCCTTCTTTTAGAATTCAAGGGAAGGTTGAATGCCTTTTAAGAAGTTTATTATCTCCATCTTTCAACTTTCCCCTGAGAAGTTGTTAGTTTCCCTCTAAGTTCTTGTTAATCCCTTCTCAAACCTCAGGGAATGATGATGTCCAAGGTAGTCAAACCTCAGACTCTTTGAGCCAACCCTTTGAGTCCTTGACCTCTCACGGTCATTTTCTGAGATGGATTGATCATTTTTCTAGAAGGGTGACTTGGCATGATTTTGTCCCTCCCTCGTGCCTCCATAAGCTAGACTTTATGAATTCATATGATATAATGCATATTCTAACTCATGTTTATTTTGTTCTTAACTTGTCATTTTTTTGGCTTATGATGAAGCACAGAGGCAGGTGTTATGATACATTGTTAGCGTGGTTGTACTGGTTGTATGCTTATACCTAGCATTTGATAGGTAAGTACAAGTGAGGTAGGGTAGGTAGGAATTTTCATCCATTGTATATACCATTTTCATATCATGTTAGCATAGTTGTAGTTGCATTTTCATATTGTTTTGTTTCACTTGTACATATGTATGCTCATAATCATATGCTAGACTAGAGATGCTTTTATTATTCTATTATATCATATATGAACAAGGGGTGATATCACCACCCTAAGGATTACTAATATCCTTTGTTGTGATTTAGTAGGCACAATTCATACCAAAGATGTTGAGGTTCTCACGCGTTCTATAGTAAGCACATGTCCTCGAGTTGGAGCGAGATGTTATCCCCTAGCATAGGGATAACTAAGGATATCACGTCTTGAGGCCCACAGGTCCTAGACATGAAGTACCAAGAGCCGAATGAATTAAGCATGGCCCCGGAGGGCACCTATTTTCTTCATTGCAGTGCATTTATCAGCAGCAACAATATCCATCCCACCAACTTGGTCCTGAAGTAGCAGTAAGTCTTGCTCCATGAGGTAATGAGTCTGGGTATCATGGTATGTGTCACTTTGATTTTTTAAGCACATGAATATGTTGCATTGAATTCTTCTTCATTTCATGACAATTGCTTGGAAATTATGCTCTTTTCCTCGTTCATACCTAGAAGGGTGACATTGTGTCTTAGTAAGTTGATCTCCCTTTAGGATGGTTTCCACTGGGTGGGTCTGTGAAAGGTCATCATTTGTTCCCTCCATACTTACCACTTTCCATATTTATTCCTCTCATCTCCCCTACCTTTTGTTTGGGCATTGGGATTGACTACACTGGGAAGGGTTGTACCTTATCTTGTGGGAAGAAGGGGATAAAGGCCTAGAGGGTAAAAGTAGTTGGCAAGAGTTATAATCCAATATTTGAACCTTTGAGATGTTTTGCCCAGGGATCCCCGAGAAAGCAGTGAAAATATTCTCAGTAAGAAAAGGGCACCCATAAGATACATAAACACTTGAGGTACTAGTTGATGGATAGGAGGTCTCATCACGAGCCGACCTATTATGACCATGGGCATGTAGCGATATGACACTACCACCTATCTGATCACCAAACCAGGGTAGTGGCTCTTAGTGGCATAGCCAAGAGAAAGGGGGTCTCATCACAAGCCAACCTTCTCATCTTTGTGAAATGTTTGTGGATAACATTGTCACCTCTAGTCATCAAGCCAAGACAGTGGCCCTCAACTATTCCATTGAAGTAAAAAAGAAAAGTATCAAAAGTAATAAATCAAGAGTAAAAGGAAATAAATGGGCTAGGAAACAATAAGATTTATGATAAGGTGTAGCTCGCCCTTTACAAAGGCACCCACAGGTAAGATTTTACATTTCCCTGTTATCACATGCACCCTATGCCCAAACACTTACCCCATACCACCTCATACACTTACATGATCTGGACTATATCCCACCTGGGAAACACCCCAAACTTAAGAGAGGTTAGCCCAATAGGACGCCCTAAGACCTTCTCCAAACCTAACTTGTCAAATTGTATATTGTATTTGAGCATTTTTCTAGGTCAAAGGGGGGTTTGATGCACATGTTTGGGTAATTTAATTATTGGATGTGATTTACATGTTATGATCCTCGTGACTTGTGAACCCCTGGAGGGCATACTTGTTGTTATTGTAAGACTGTGTCCAATGGATAGGTACACATGAGGGAATGATTAGCTCGGACCTTCATGGGGGGCTTAAAGCCCACAAATGGATGTTGTAACCCTAGCTAGGGGTAAGCAGACATTGAAGATTTGCACTGGGAAGAAAAAAAGATGTTTCCTTTGGAGGCACCCTGACAGACCTAGACCTAGGGGGATCTTGCTCTTCCACGTGGACGTTGGCCCTTGAAGGCCTAAGACATCACCATCATGACCTTCGACATCATCCAAAGCTAGGGTTTTTGTTTTGGAGGAATTTATGAGCCTAGTGGCACGTGTGGGCTTTATCTGGGGCCTTTGGAGGCCAAGTGCCCTACCTTTTAGGCTCAATGTTCCACCTTAAGGTCTCAACATAACCATAGAAGGGCATGAGGTCACCTTGGAGGTGTCTTTATATGCTAATTAATTTTATTTATGTCAAATTTGAATTTATTTATAAATTGGTCAGGTTAGCCTTATTTTAACCTAAAAATAATTAAAGGTCAAAGATTTTAAGTTAATTAAACATAAGCATAAACATTAAGTCAATTAACTAATTCACTTTATGTTTATTTTAACCTAAAATAAACATAAAGTACATTCATTTTTACATAACAACTCTCACTTGGAGAGAAGTGGACTGAAATTTACACCCTATTTAGGGTTTATTAGCTGAAATTGTGAGGCGCACCTCTCTTGGAGTATTTTACTTGCAACTTGGATCATTTTTTGTAAATTTACTTGGCAATCTAGGGTTTCATGGCTTGATTATTCTTGGTGAAGTAAGTAAATATGCAAGTGTCATTTCATTTGAATGGTTATGGTCTATTTTCTTATTCATGTTAAAGATTATGAAATTGCTTGCTTGACAAACTCTGGGAGTGAAGAACTTAAGATACTACTTATTTTCTCTACATTTGTTAGACTTTGCTAAAGTGGTTAATTTTGACAAGCTGCTAAATCCCTAAAGTGATAGCACTTTAGAAGCCTTGATCAATTATTGTTGCATCTAAATATTTCTTTCAATTATCTAAGAAGGAGGAAAACTGCTAGGGCCTAGAAATACCTACTCTCTAGTAGCTCACCTCCCTAAAGATTGAATCCTAAGAAGACTTAAGTTACTACTCTTCTAAGATTCATCCTTTACTTAAGATAAATATAATCATTTTGTTGCTTACTCCAAATAAATGTTGTTGAAATTTTGACTCCATAACCCCTCAAAGGCACTAGTCCTTACACTTCTTTTTGTTGAGAGATCAAACCAACACTCAAACTTTAACCTTTCTAGCTTTCACTAACTAAAATTAACACTAACCTAGCCTAGAAAACTAATTTACTTTTTGTTGCTATAGATAACTGCTACAACCATATTAAAGAAGCAAACTTTCTGCATAATCTACATTTAATGCTAGCTAAACACTTCTAAAGTTGCTTGTGACATTTTATTATTATTCTGCCAAGTAAATCTTATCTTTTCATCATCTTTTCAAGCAATTTTGAGGCATATTTCTTGCAGTTGTTATAAAATAATTCTTGTTGTTGTAAACTTTCCTTTTGTTGCAATATTATATTAGCTAGTATACATTTCAATGGTTTAATGTTTTATTGAAGCACTAATATCATTTTGTACTTGACACTGCCATATTTTTGCTTGTTGTCTTGTTCTGGGCAGGTACACTTCATTCATTACATTTTCTTCATCTCTTAAGACATAAACATAATAAGACCTTATGACTTGATTGATCAATGAGAGGGGGGTTATATTAGCATCCTTGCTTTAGTTTCACCATCCCTTTAGGTCACTAGGGATGTCTCCCTTGGAGTAGTCTTAGCATACTCCTAAATAGAAAGGGGTTTCCTATTAAGGTGACAGTGATAGGTCACCCCCTTGTTACGTCAATCTTGTTTCACTTGCCTTGGAATTTGGGAAAGTACAAATTGTGTGATAACATGGTTCACAAATGGTTCTGAAAACCCTAGAAACCTTATACAATTCGCTTCTAAAAAGCATGTTAAAGCCCCTAGAAAATCACTAGAAAAAATAGATCCTCCCTATTTTGATTTCCATACAACGAGTGCTTAAGAACTTGAAACCCCCCTACTCCTTTTGATCGTTCAATAAAATGAATCAAGAACCTAATGGAACAAAAAAGGGATAAAATATGATGATATTCTATTGGTTATTAAAACTATCTTTGGTTGATTGACTCCATTACTCATATCCGTTTGAAGTAAAATTTAATTGGGAATTATAGACACCCTATATCCTTCTTTGTAAACCATCAAAGGGTTAGGTTTCATAATAAAGAGTTGTTCTATTATCATATCAAATATATCTCTTCATGTGTGTTCATTTTTATGCTAAAATTGGCTTTAACCGTGCAGATTACCATTGAGTGGAGGCCTCCTAAGGATTTTTGCTACAAGATCACAAGATTGTATGTGAAGCATTCAAGGAATACTCAGAGCCTATCAATGGCAAGAAAATGGAATTGGACATCACCCCGTTGGAAGGTGAAGGTGGAGGAGTTGCTTCAACAAGGTTGGTTATATGCTTTGAAATAATTTTTTAGCAGGCAAGTTTTTTTCACTGTTTTGGCCTTAGGATTACAGTTAGAGTTAGGGTTGTAACTATTTTGGAAGCTGGTTTTTTTCACTGTTTTGGATTTAGGCTTAGGGTTATCTTTGTTTTGGCAGTCATTTTTAGCCAAAAAAGTGTAGCCATTTCCCTCCATAAAAGAACCATCACCTAGGATCCAAGACGCTATGTAATTCTTGTGGCCACGGGTTCAAATCGACCATACTCATTCCAAATACAGGTTGGCTCGCAATAAACCCCACCCTTTTAAGTGTATGAGCATATGCACTTTTTTCAAGTGCCCTGCCAAAATTAAGGCATTGATTTGTTTGGAGAAGAACAACAGTGTTTTGTAATACGTATGTAAACCATCCATTGTTCGAGAAGGGCACCATCACCATTCATTTCCATGTCTTGATTTCCAGTATGTTCAAGGGCTTATGGATGAAAAATGACACCATTATAATTGTAACATCCCCACTATAATCCCTAGTTTAATTAATGCTTATGTAGATATAATATGTGGTTGCGTCCAAGAGAGGTAATATGTGAATTGTATCCCCTTGTTTTATTAATAAAATGTGATTCCAACTGCTAAGGGGGACATGGAAAAGAGACAAGGGATGAATTAATACACAAGAGGGGGGAGTGTCTAGGATAATGGCCAAGAGGGGTCCAAGGGGGAAATACCCATGTATATTAATTTAACCCATTTTCCTAAATTGCTATTGTATATGAACCTTCTCATTTCTGATTGAGTGTTCCCAAAGCGAATAATTGAATACATGTAAGAGGGTGGGTGTGAGTGGTCACATCCCAAAATTATTGGGAACATAGGGGTTGAGTAAAATCAACTTGGTGAAGAGTGTGTGTCAAGAAAGACAATCCAAGGAGAGGAAATTTGTATGGATGAGGAAAAAAAATTTTTAGTTAGTCAAGTTTGTGCATGAGAAAAAAATATAGAAAAAGAAACAAAGATTGAAGTTGATGCATCCATGGAGGGAGAATTCTAGATCAAGATGGAGTGTAATTGCAACAAATGGGAGTCGGAAAACTGAAGAGCCATGTTGTCAGGACTGAAGAGCGAACTCTTGTGAAAGTTTCACTAAAACAAGTGTTTGTTGTTGGTTTGCTGATAGTTTTCCTAGCAGCAGTTTCCCCTGAGTTCCTAGCGGAGAGATTCCTAGCTGTCTGTGCCAGAGAGACCCTGATAAACGAATGGGGTACCTGAGGGAGTGGTATCAGTTAAGGGGTACATTCCTTGGATTGGGAAGGGAAAGAGGAAGAGAGCTGATGAAAAATCGGGATAGTTGTAGGAGAATATCAGTTGGGTTGAGAGTTTTGTGAGTTGTGAGTGGATTGTGAGAGACCACCCTCTTTTGTGGATTTCTAGCCTCGGCTCGAGGGTGACTAACTATTGAGATTTAGAAAAATCATTCTATGGTTGGGTGGAACGTCCGTCCCAAGTAGTTGGTTGCATGACTATTGTGAAAAGATAAGTGTTTTATCTTGTTGTTGTGTTAAATTATGTATTTAATTGTTGTGCATGAACTATGAGTATTTGGAAGTGATTTATATGCCGATGTAATTAGTTGTTTAGTTGCATTTCATGTTGATTATTGGCATGTTGTAGATGCTTCTACTTTGTGATTATAGACAGTAGCTAAATCTATTTTAATTTGTAGCTGAAAGCTACAGAAAATGAGTTAACTGTAAATGAATTAAATCGGTTACCATAAATTCCTTTTTTAAGAGTATTCTGCACCGTAATGTTGCTCACATGGGTTGGGGGATGTTACATTATGGTATCAAAGATCTTGTTCAAACATTGGGCTTGTATGGGACAAGATGGTTGCGAATTCGTGAAATTCATTGTTGCATATTTTGTTTGTGACCGATTTGGGGGGAAAAAAAATATTTTAGAGAGAAATCCCCAATTTTGCGAGTGAAATATGAATTTTAATGACTTCAAACAGTTTGAGATGGTTAATGGAGTAGAGCGGTGAAGTTGCAGATCAAAAATTGACCTGGAATGGTCGAAATTCAAGTTTTAATGGCTACCTGCAGATTTATAGGAATCTTGGTGGATCGATAGTTGAGATATATTTTGAACTTGAGATCGACGAGTGGGATTCACTATGATAAATTTAAATATTAGTAATGTTTAGGCTATTTGAAAGGTTGATCAAATCGACGACCATGATTCATTTCGGGGGATGGGAAATGGATCGAATCAACGGTTTGTATTCATTGGGGTTTTGGTTTAAAATTTTCTAAGTGTGAGGTTCGACAATAGAATCAACTCACGGTCAATGGTCAGATCAACGATTTTGGCAAAGTGTTGGAAATTCGCCAAGATAAATCATCAACGGTCAATGGACAAATCAGTCTAAATGACAAATATTTTGGATTGACCATAAGACATCTCTGACCGCCAATGGTTGATGGTTGGGGTTTGACCAAATTCGATGAAGTATTTGCAATCACAAACAAAGTTCGTTGATGGCCGATAGACAAGGGTCAGCCGAATCCGACGAAGTATTTTGAATCACCGACAAAATTCATTAATGGACGATGGGCCAGTGGTCAGAGGTCAATCGAATTCGACAAAGTATTTTGAATCAACGAAGATAATTCATCGATGGTCGATGTGTCGATGGCTCAGCATCGATCAAAGTCGGCAAGGTGTTTGGGTTGTTGAAGAGAATTGGTCGATGGTCGATGGGGGAAAGAAGATAATGGCATCATCATCTATGTGTCATGCCACGTTAGCATCCAAATGTCATGCCACGTCACCCAAGTTGACACCTTGGGATGACGTGTCATGCCACGGCAACATCCACATGTAATGCCACATCAACAATTGTCACGTCAACTGACAGAAGTGGTCGATGGTCAAATCAGTTGATTTCGGAAAGCGTTAGATAGTCATTAGGGATCGCCAATCACTGATGGGCCGATGGTTGGGCATCAAAAAATTCAGCGGGATTTTTTCATTCGTCAACAAATATCGTCGATGGTTGATTTAAGAGTTGTTTGAAATCGAGTATCGGGGAAATGGACCAACAACCGATGGTTGGATAAGTAGCTTTGGAAAAACGTTTTGATCATCCAAAGGATGATACCAATCATCGATGGTCGACAAGGTCAGATCAACGTTTTCTTTGTATCATGATTTGAGATCAACGATTGATATTTAAAGGACTATTAAAGTAGTAAAACAATGAATTTTGTGTGAAATTTTCATATTTTTGAAGGTCACTAACTTGCGGGGCATTTTTGAGGCCCTAAATGACATTTTTAGTAAGTCAAAAATCACAAAAATTATGTAGCTCAAATAAAATAACTTGAAGAGATCTATCCAATAAGTTAAACAGTTTGCAAAATGGAGCTCGTATGATAAATTTACAGCCAAAACAATGAGGGTAAATTGTTTGCACCGGTATTACTTCCAGAGGGCATAACTCTATGCTCAGAAGTTTGTTTGGGGAACAGGAGCAATCGATGGAAATATTATGACCCATAGAAGCTAGCGGTGGAGTCATATTTTGGTTATGGGCACCTTAAAATGTGCAGGAAGAGAAATAAGACACTTGTAGCATACATGAGTAAATTGAGTAAAACAACCTAAACTTCTCTGGACCATAACTTTCATCTCGGAACTCGAATTTGAGAAAACAAATAGTCATTGGAAAGGTATTGAGGAGTAGAAGACATCTGTCCACCCAGAATTTTCATTTGGGAAATCAAATTTCTTAGAAATTAATAAATAGTTTTTTGTAGCAGAAAAAGAGTGGAACAACAACATGTAGTTGTTGGAATTGACTGATTTTCTTTCCTTGGGATTCAAAGGAGGTTTGTCATCCTTATCAAGGGAGGTTTTGGGGTTATTTGATATATGAACCCTCTCTTATAGTTTTCACATTCTTCCTCTAGTGATATCATGGCCAGTACTTTCAAGGCTTCACCCCCACAGTCAGTTATTGGCAACTCAAACAATAATACATTTACATTTTCCTCATGCATTAGCATGGTAATTCCTATTCTATGATTAATTACAAATTGGGGGAAACATGGGTGTTACAATTCCCTCCCCCTTAAAGGAACACCGTCCTCGGTGTTCTTTCTCAAAACACCTGTGATGCCTTTCTCATTTGGCCACTTCAGAAGTCTTGACCTTCATCCTCGGTCAGGTCCTCTTTCAAAATCCTAGTCTTCGTCACCCGCCTTCAATAATTCTTGGACAACAAGCACATTAATCACAATTTTGTGTGAAAACATCTTACTGTTGTTCAAAATTCAAAAGGAAAATTTCATATTCTAGCACAGTACTTATCTGTGTAGTTTGTGGATCTGTATCCACATGGTAGTTTTTGTTATCCATGCTCATCGCTTCCCTTGACGTACCCATTGTGTGCATGATTCCAATTCAATAGTTCACAAGAGCTGTCATGATTTTATCTTCCTTTCCAAGGTTTTTCCGCACAAGATACTACCCACTGTGTGCATGATCCCAATAGTTTACAAGAATTATTAAGATCTCCTCTTCCTTGTAGTCACTCACCCTCCAAGCCGAGGCTCGGGCATCCCCTTCACTGTTATACAGTCTCTCGGGTGATCCATCTTGCCCTGCCAAGGTTTTCTCGCACAGGAAAATTTTAGAGACTCTATCGAGTCTTACAGTTGAGGCGTCCCTCAGACTTGCTCTACCGAGGCATACCTCGGCTTGTGTTACCTCAACACAATAATTTCCAGGCGATCATGTCTTATCATGGGGTTTTTCATGGCTCAACAGTAGCCCCTTTTCCTTTTATCATCTTCAACTTTGACAGCCTTCATTTGTTCCTTCTGGATAGATCTTTTCTCCTCACCTGTGTCACAAGTATACAACATTCGTGAGACATCACTATAAATTCCAACTTTCAGAATTTTATTGCAAATATGTCACCTACAGATTTCCTATTCCACATTTTGTTTTCATATTTGTTCCACACAAGAACCTGATTCATAATCATGGGACTTTCCTTCCCATAACATTTTAGCTCAGTAGGAAATCGGTCTTCCATATGGGCTTACAACATTGCCATATCCAAGACTCCTTATTCCTTCAATCACTCCTCAGCTAATCAAAGTGTTAGTTCTCATACACATACATTTTATTGCACCTTTACAACATCATCACAAAAATTTCAGAATGGTGCATACTAACAATCAGATTCACTTTCTCAAAAGGAAATACCATTCCTTGCAGTTTGTCTCAGCAGACAATCAGTCTTTCCTACAGGCTTACTTTACTGCCATATCCATGACCCTCTGCTTCCTGCAATTCATTCTTCAATCAGCCAATCAAATTGCTAGATTTTCCATGTATAT
>JZKD02S1866372.1:444642-462380 GCA_000966675.3 Picea glauca
TATATATATATATATATATATATATATATATATATATAACAATTTGAAAATAAATGAAAATACAAGCATTTAAAAACAAAAAAGTGGAAACCTTATGTATCAAAAAATTTAAAATATCAAAAAATCACCTAAAAAGGGAGGGGGGTGCTACCGGTAGCACCATTTTTTAAAACGGGGTAAAAAACTTGACCCCCCAAAAAACGAGAACTCTGTAGAGTTCTCGTTAAGTTGGTAACTATGTTTAACCTGCCCATAGAATTTTTAATTGATTTCGGAGCTAGCCATAGTTACATAAATGCTAACATTGTTGAAAGATTACACTTACATAATAAATCTTGGTTAGTTTAGTTAGCCATGAGGGCTAAGAGGAAAATCAATGAGTTGGTTAAAGATTGCTTGATAGACATGAATGGACTTAGCACAAAGGTAGATGTAAACATCATATTGTTGGGTTCATATGATTGTCTAATTGGAATGAATTGGTTGGAAAAACATCATGATGTCCTAGACTGTTACAACAAGACAATCATATGTCTTGATGAGGAAGGGCAACAAAGCAAGATTCAAGGCATTCCAAGAGATATAGTTATTAGAGAGATTTCAACTATGCAGTTGAAGAAGAGCTTCAGGAAGGGATGTCAGATGTTTGCAGCCCATATGGAGGACGCAGACAAAGACAAAGTGGAAAGCATTGAATACATCCAGTCTTGAGGGATTTTGAAGATGTTTTTAGAAAAATTCCAAGATTCCCACCAAAGAGAGACATTGATTTCTCTTTTGATTTAGTGTCGTGATCTGCCCCAGTTTCTGAGACACCTTACATAATGGGTACACCATAATTGAAGGATTTATATATGCGGCTTGAAGAATTGTTTAAAAAGGGGTATATACGCCCAAGTGTGTCACCTTAGCGAGCCCCAGTTATTTTTGTGAAGAATAAGGATGGAACCTTAAGGATGTGTATTGATTTCATGAAACTTAATAAGGTTACCATAAAGAATAAGTATCATTTGCCCATAATTTATGATTTGTTTGATCAGTTGAAAGGTGCAAGGATATTTTCCAAGTTTGAATTGAGATCAAGTTATCATCAAGTAAGGATAAAGGAAGAAGACATCAACAAGACATCATTTAGAACAAGATATGGGAATTATGAATTCACAGTAGTGTCATTTGGGTTATCAAATGCCCCAACAATTTTTATGTGTTTGATGAATGGAGTGTTCAGGGAGTACCTAGACAAGCTTGTAATTGTGTTCCTAGATGATATCCTCATCTATTCTAAATCAAAAGAGGAACATGAGCAACATCTAAGAATGGTATTGCAAGTTTTAAGAGAGCATAGATTATATGATAAGATAAGTAAGTGCATCTTTTATCAAAAGAAGATTCACTACTTGGGGAATATAATATCAACAACGGGGATAGAACTTGATCCTAATAAGATAGAGGCCATTAGAGGATGGTCAGAGCCAAAGAATGTGACAGAGGTCAGATCATTCATGGGTCTTGCCGGTTATTACCGAAGATTCATAAAAAGGTTCTCAAAGATTGCAAGTCCAATCACTTCTTTGCAAAAGAAGGGAGTGAAGTTCAAATGGACTTCCAAGTGTGAAGAGAGTTTTCAATAGTTGAAGGGAATATTGAAAAGTGCACCAATATCGAATATTTCATAACCAAATGAAGATTTTGTTTTGTGCACCGATGCATGCAAGGAAGGACTCTGTGGAGCTTTCAATCAAAGGGACCATGTGGTATGCTATGAGTCCAGAAAATTAGAAGAACATGAGAGGAATTATGCTACACATGAACTGGAGTTAGCAACGATTGTACATGCATTGAAAATGTGGAGGAATTACCTTATCGGTAAAAAATTTGAGTTAAGGAAAGACCACTATGGTTTGAAGCATTTGTTTGGATAGCTAATACTAAATGCTAGGAAAACTAGATGGCTGTAATTTCTGAGTGAATGTGACTTAGAAATTAATCATATAAAGGGAAAGGAAAATCAAGTGGTTGATGCACTCAACAAGAGACATCATGAGGTGAATATTGTGGCCATTATCATGTACAAGACAAATATGAAAGACAAAATTATTGTAGCAACAAATTCATATCAACACTATGTGAAAATAAAAGAGACATTACAATAAGGAAATTTTCAGCAGAAATTTAATTATTATAAGCTGAAAGAAGATGAAATTCTCATGCACAAAGGTAAGGTGTATATGTTGAATTCCGGGGAGATGAAAAATGCAGTGTTGAAGGAGATGCACAATGTGCCATATGCAGGACACCCAGGATATCAGAAAATAATTGCAGTAGTAAGAAGCCAATATTTTTGGCCAGGAACGAAGAAAGAAGTGGCTAATTACATAGCCAGATGTCTAGAATGTCAAAATGTAAAGACATAAAATAGACACCCATCAGGTTTTCTACATCCATTGCCCATTCCAGATGGAAGTGGGAAGTATTTACAGTTGATTTTATTACTAAAATGCCCAGAACAATGAAGCAACATGATTCCATCATGTTGGTGGTGGATAAATTAACTAAAGTGACACATTTTATCCTAGTAAAGACTATACACAAAGCAACGAATATCACAAAAATTTATATGAAATAAGTTTCTAGGCTACATGGAGTTTCTAAGACAATAGTTTCAGATAGAGATCCAAAGTTTACTTCTAATTTTTGGAAGGGTTTGTTCAAGGGATTTGGGACAAATTTAAATATTAGCACAACATATCATCCAGAATCAGATGGGAAAACAAAAAGGAATAACAAAATAATTCAAGACATGCTTAGAATGTATGTGATGGATCAACCATCAAAGTGGGAAGATTATATCCATTTAGTTGAATTTGCCTACAATAATGGCTATCAGGCCTCATTGAAAATGAGTTTGTTTGAAGCATTGTATGGAAGAAAATGTAACACTCCAACAGACATCCAAGTTGGGATAATCCAATAGACATAGAAGTTGTTGGATCGAAATTGTTAAAGGAAATGGAAGATCAGATGGCAAAGATAAAGAGAATTTAAAAGCTTCCCAAGATATGCAAAAACATTATGCAGACAGGAACATAGTTTTCAGAGATTTTAAAGTGGGAGAACAAGTGTTCTTAAAAGTAAAACCAAAGACAAATTCGATAAGATTAGAAAGTTGCTCGAAGTTGGCAACAAGATATTATGGGCCTTTTGAAATATTAGAAAAGATAGGACCAATTGCATACATGTTAGCTTTTCTTGCATCCATGAAAGTGCATAATGTATTTTATGTGTCATTTTTAAAGAAATATGTGCATGATCCTAACCACATAATTGATTGGAATGTGATTTAGGTGGAGCATGAAGGGGATTTTCGGGTGGAACCAATACACATCATGGACCGAAAAGTCAAAGAGATCAAGAACAAATCCATAGGGATGGTAAAGGTTCAATGGACTTTCTAAGCTCCTAAATATGCTACATGGGAGCATGGAGAAAACATGTGGGAAGAATTCTCACAATTTTTTTAAAGTTTGAAGAAAACACAATGCAAGACTATGTTTTGAGCAACTAAAATTATGGAACCGCATCTATGAGTCCTAGCCAACTGCGTTGGGGACCTTGATAAAAGAATGTCCCATTCCTTGGGTTAGACTTGATAAATAGATGGTACATCCCTTGGTTTATCCCTAATAAATGAATAGTACATTCCTTGGGTTATCCATGATAAATGAATAGATAATTCCTTGGGTCAATGAGTTGAAAGGAACATGAGATTTTGGTTGGAGCCGCTACTAGAGTTGTTAAATTGAAGAATTTTATTTCTAAGTATTGTGATGTAAATTTGCATATATGTATATCGACATAGAGTGCACCGAGGATGACGCAGAATTGTAGGGGAGGGGGACTGTAACATCCCCACTATAATCCCCAGTTTAATTAATGTTTATGTAGATATAATATGTGGCTATGACCAAGTGAGGTAATATGTGAATTGTATTCCCTTGTTTTATTAATAAAATGTGATGTCAGTTGCTAAAGGGGACATGGACAAAAGATGGGGGCTGAATTAATCTAAAATAGGGGGCAGTGTCTAGGATAATGGCCAAAAGGGGTCCAATAGGGAAATACCCTTGTATATTAATTTAACCCTTTTTCCTAAAATTGATATTGTATATGAACCTTCCCATTTATGATTGAGTGTTCTCAAAGTTGAATACATGTAAGAGGGTGGGTGTGAGTGGTCACATTCCAAAGTTATTGGACACATGGGGGTTGAGTACAATCAGCTTGGGGAAGAGTGTGAGTCAAGAAAGGAAAGCCAAGGAGAGGAAATATGTATGGGTGAGGACAACATTTTTTTAGTTAGTCAAGTTTTTTCATGAAAAACAAGCATAGAAAAAGATACAGAGCTTGAAGTTGATGCAACCATGGAGGGAGAATTCTAGAGAAAGTTGGAGCGTAATTAGAGCGAATGGGAGCTAGAAAACTGAATATTCAGGTTGTCAAGCCTGGATATTGAACTCTTGTGTGAGTTGCACTTAAAAAACAAGTGTTTGTTGTTGGTTTGCTAATAGTTTTCCTAGTAGCAGTTTCCCTTGACTTCTCAGCTGAGAGATTCCTAGCTGCATGTGCCAGAGAGACCCTGATAAACGAATGGGACTCCTGAAGGACTGAGATCGGTGAAGGGGTACATTCCTTGGGTTGGATAGGGAAATATGAAGAGAGTTGATGGAAATTCGGGATAGATGAAGGATAATATCAGTTGGGTTGAGAGTTTTGTGAGTTGTGAGTGGACTCTGAGACACCACCCTCTTTTGTGGATTGCTAGCCTCATCTCGAGGGTGACTGATTATTGAGATTTGGAACAATCAGTCTATGGTTGGGTGGAACATCTGTCCCAAGTAGCTAGTTGCATGATTGTTTTGAAAAGATAAGTGTTTTATCTTTTTTGTGTGTGTTAAATTATGTGTTTAATTGATGTGCATGAACTTTGTGTATTTGGAAGTGATTTATATGTCGTTGTAATGAGTCGCTTAGATTCATTTCATGTTGATTATTAGAATGTTGCAGATGCTTCTATTTTGTGGTTATAGACAGTAGCTAAATCTATTTTAATTTGTAGCCGAAAGCTATAGGAAATGAGTTAACTGTAAATGAATTAAATCAGTTAGAAAAAAATATGTTTTTAAGAGTATTCTGCACCGTAATGTCGCTCAGATGGGCTAGGGGAAGTTACACTCATAGAAAAAATAGTTTCTTCTGCTTTCCGTAGCCCATCATTCTAAGAACAAAGAAATCGATATCATTCTAAAATTTATTGTATTTGTTGATGGATGAGTTAAGGGGTGTGATGGTTGGACTAGTCATTCAACTAGTTCATGACTTGGGTGAGAACAACAACATGACATAGGATTCAAGAGAATAGACGCGTCAATAGGTTCAAAGTGTGACACTTAGACATTGCAGATGATCTCCTTGACGAATATTGGATGATGGAAACAATAATGAGGTGAGGATGGACACTTTCCTTAGTCTTTGGAGTTGGACTAATTGATAGATATGCCTGGCCATTGGCCTGCGGATAATAGGGGGTTGAGTTTTCATGGCGAAGACCCAACTTTTCAGTAAGTTCGGATATTGTAAAATTTCAAAAATGACTACCGTGATCAGTAACGATGGCATGAGGGACACCAAACCTAGTAATGATATGATTGAATATGAATAACGCTACAGTTTTCCCGATATTATCAAATGTAGGCATCGCCTCGACCCATTTAGTGAAATAATCCACAGCTACAATAATGTATCCTTGCCCCCCGGTCGAGTGAGGGTTACATGTCATGAAGTCAATGCCCCATTTGGTGAATGGACCAATGAAAACCACAGGGTGAAGAGGAGCAGGGTGTGATCGGATCTTATTGTTGTAATTTTGACAAGCATGAAATTTCTAGATGACAGTAATGCAATCCTTAAACAATGAGGGCCAAAAATAACCAACTCGTAAGATCTTTTGGGCAATGGCATACCCAGACATATGACCGCCACATGCTCCAGAGTGACAGTCATTCAAATCTTTCTCAACTTCATCGTAAGTGAGACATCGTCAAAAAATGAAATAAATACCATGGCGGTAAAGGGTATCACCAAGGATGATGTATTGATGAGCTTGATTTCATATACAACGACGATCTGTACTAGAAATATTAGGCTGGAAAGTTTGGGTCTGGAGATAGATGATGATATCTCTGTACCATATGTCATCAGAACTGATCAGAAAGAGGGATTCGTCAGTTAAGGAATCCTCTACCACATTTTCTGTCTCAGTAGAGGAAAGGTCACATATCAATTCGGTAAAAACCATAGACTTCTTTGACTTGGCATGTTCAAACTCCTGGAGAATAACTATCCATTTGGAGTACTTTCCCCCCAACAATTTTCGAGTAAGGATATGTTGCATGGGGTTGCAATTGGAAATAACTGTGGTTCTCCGTAATAAGATGTAGTGAGGAAAACGTTGAACAACTTGAACAGTTGCCAAGGCCAGTTTCTCCACATGAAAATATCTGGTTTCGGTAGTTGTGAGACTCCGACTCAAATAGTATATCACATGTTCGTCGTGTGAATCATCCTCTTGGACTAAAACTATGGCAATGGTAAAGTCTGAAGAAGCTAAGTATAGGAAATAATCTCGGCTATAGTCAGGGGGGAACAATAGTGGTGTATGGGTTAAGGAAAGTTTCAAAGCCTCAAAATATTTGTTCACATTATCATCCCATACAAAATCATAACCTTTCTTGAGGAGCCGAGTGAATCCTTTCGTAAATTCAACGTAGTTGGGAATGAGTTGACGTAAAACAATTTCCTTACCTTGCAAACTTTGGAGTTGGTGTAGCGTGGAAGAAGGAGGTAAATTAAGAATAGCCTCAACCTTCAAAGGGTCTACCCGAATCCCATGTATAGATACAATGAAACCAAGAAGTCGGTCGGATTCCACACAAAAAACACATTTGTGCAGATTCAAACGTATGCTATAATAACGACAGCATATGAAAATGGCCCTTAAATGTGTCGGGTGATCTTGATGACTCATGGAATGTGCCGGTAGATCATCGAGATAGGGTTGTACAATGTGTTTTATTTCATGAAAAGCATAATACATAGCACGTTGAAAGGTCACACCAACATTTTTGAGACCAAAGGGTAGTTTCCGGTAAGCGAAGGTTCCCCAAGGGAAAATAAAGGCAGTTTTGTGTTGATATACTGGTAAAATATTGATTTGATTATAGTCAGAGAAACCATCCATCAATGAGAATATTTCACTACCGAAATAGTCGTCAATGATCTGGTCAACGAAAGGGGTTGGATAATTGTCCTTAGGACAAGCTTTATTTATATCCCTATAATCTACACAAACGTGGATCGTTCCTTGTTTCTTATTTTCTGGAACAAGATTGGATACCCAATCAATCAAATCCACAGGATAGACAAAGCCAACTTTAAGAAGTTTTTCGACTTCAAGCTTGATAGCAGCATCTTTACATGGATGTATTGGGTGAAGTCTCTGCCGAACGGGTTTAGAATCCGGATAAGTCTTAATCTCATGCACAACAATATCAAGATCAATACCTAGCATTTCTTCATAACTCCAGGAAAAAACATCACAAAATTCTTGAAAAAGGGCTTTATAAGTGCCAACATCATCAGTAGAACATGAGGCACCGATATGAACATTTTCCACGACTTCAGGTTTAATCGATATGTTAAGAGGAATGATAGGTTAAATGTTACTCAAGTTCCCTTCATACAACACATCATGTGTTGACTCAGGAACTGAAGAAATAATAACAACAACGATCGACGGAGTCGAAATCCGATGGTAACTCTCTATAGTATCGCGTTCTAGGAAGATAATAGAACAATGATTCCCATCGTCCCATGGATTTTCTTCCATATACTCGACTGGCATGATCATCTCATCAGTAGGAAATATCACATGAAATGGATCCGAAGATGTATCACAGAGAGAAGGAAGAGAAGGAGTTGTTTATTAAATAGCTTGATAAGCAGAGTCGAGCAGACTTAAAGGCATGTGGTCTTTGTAACGAAGATAATCACCTAAGTGAGGTACTACCCATGGGTCATATGAATCAGGGGTTTCACGAACAGTGGTTGAGATCATGTTAATCGAAGCGACAAAAGGAGGAGGAATATCAGGTGGTGGAATAGGAAATGTACCCATCAAGGTGGAATCTTTTAAAAAAACCACGTCGACATTCTCATAACTGGGAGGTGTCTTCGAAATAAAAGGTACGTTGCTAGTATGAGAATCGAAATTAAAGAAGGCCAGTTGGTCAATAGTAATGACCTTTCCTTAGTGTGGGAAACATAGCACACGAAAAATGGTAGACACAACTGCGTGCATGGAATCAATCCAAATACGACCAAGCAAAAGGTTATAATCAAGAGGTGCATCAAAGACCTCAACCTCGACATTGACCGATTTACCTTCTAACGTAATATACAATGAAGGAAGAACATCATAAGGTTTAAAACCTGTACCATTGAAGGCCTTAAGAGTATTTTGTGACTCGGTAAGGGCAGGAGAGCCAATAGCTTTCCAACAAGTAATGGACATAACGCAAGTCGAGGCTCCTTTGTCAATAATGGTTCTACAGATATTCTTGTTTTCTACAACAACTTGGATCTGAAACGCTAACTGAGAGGAAGTCTTGGAATATGCTCTTCCAAGTCAAAGATTATCAAATTGGTATGGGTAGGATCAATTCCACCAATAGCCTTTAACATCTCCTTCCGTTGAGTAGGACAACTTTGAAGGAATTTGAGATGCGACATTGCAGAGGGTGCTTGCACAAGGTCTTCTACAATACTGTAATTTTGGGCAACACGTGCATGAGGATTAAAAAAAGACTTTAGAACAACTCCCTTGGGAGGAGGATGAATAACTGTATCAAAACCCGATCGTTCGAGATGAAGAGGACCGTTTGGAGGTGAATTTGGGGGAGGAAGTTGAACCAACGAAGGTGGTATATCATCAACTTTCTCTTTCAACAGAGAATAATCTTTGGCTCGAGTTGTGACTGCAACTTCATTCTTCTAGGAGTCACCAGTATAGATAAGGACATAAGATGAGGTAGAAGGATAAGGTTGGTCATGGATGACCAATTGGGCTTGCTGCTGAGAAGGAAATGGTTGTGACAAGATGACAGGCGTAGGAGGCTTCCCAATCCCTTACAGGAACTTAGTAACCTCAACGCGTCATGGACAATCTTTCATATAATGCTCATCACCACAAATAAGGCAAGGGTAACGAGGTTTACATTTATCTTTCTCATCAACGGGATACGTTTTGGAATTCTCAGATTGTTGAGTATTATTATTTTCCTCCTTATTCTTACCCTTCCCTTTCTTTTTATTTTGATTTTTACTGGTAGGTGTAGATTGAACCGAATTAACTTCAGAAGTTTTACCAACAGAAGGAGTAGGACTAGGAGTATTTTGTACATTAGAGGTGGTAGACTTGGGATTGGTATGACTGGCATGCGCAGACTGAGTCTTAACATGAAAGGTTCCAATCACACCATCAACAACATGATAAGTTGTTGGAGATGTTGGGGTAGAAACAAACGAGGTCTAGACTCTGAGCACGACTAATTGCCTGCTCTTCAGTGACAACACCACCCATGGAAACATCACGGGCTATAGGCCTAATGATTGATTTGGTAAACCACTCATCCAATAGTTGATCAAGAAGGGGAACTTTGATTAAGCGTCTTCTCCTCCTCCACTTATGAATGTGATTAGAAATGTGAGTGGAAGAAGATTGTTTAAAAGAACTCAAAATTCCAGTCCCTGTCTTGTATCGAATTGGCAGCTAGTAATGTGTTAAGAAAGCCATGGCTAAGGTATTGAAGTCATTGAAGAAACCCCATGGTAACTCGATGTACAATTTTTCTTCCGAACCCGTAAGAGTTCGTTGGAAAATTTGTAATCTTATGGATTCATCCATCAATGAGTTGTATGAACACCAAAGGTAGAAAGTCATAACATGATTATTTGGGTCTTCTCCCGATTGGTCGTCAAATTTAGGAATGTCGGACAATAGTTTGGCCGGTATGATGGGCCAATAAGGAGAATGAAAAATAGGATCATTCAAAATCCTAGAAAAATCCGGTAAATCCAAAGTGGCTAGAAAAGGAAACTGTATGTTCACTTAAGGAAACTAGTAGTTTTGGGGAGGAAGCCCCGCAGGTATACCAGTAGGACCATAAGCAGTCTGTAGGTAGTTAGAAAATTCTGACATATTCGGTTGTGGGGGGTTTTGATTAAGATTCGGTATGTTCCCTTAGAAAGGAACATTAGACTAAAAATTTTGACCCCAAGTAGGATTCATAGAACCTGGATACGGTTGACCAAGATTAGGGGGCACAAAAGAATTAACTTGAGGATGTTTCCCCCTATACAGTTGTAGATTTCCTTGGAAAGGAAGATTCCAAGGTTGATATTGTAACACAGGTACATGTTTTCCATAAGCTGGGTTATGGACTCCAACTTGAGGTTGCCCCCCGAGTTGAGGTTGTCCCCTAATCTGAGGTTTCCCCCCAGATTAAGATTAACCTCCAACAGGAATCTGGAAATCAGAAGTGACAGAATGATTGGTGCCTCCAAATGGCTTGGAGCCACTAGGGCCAGATCCTCCAAGCAAAGGTGGAGGAGGAATGTAAGGCCCCCCGGAGAGAACCTAAGTAGGTGTAGGAACAAACTAATTAGCAGCATTATACCTAGGAGGAATACAAATTTTAGACCCTCCATATGGATTCTGAGTAGGAATAGCAATGGAAGTCTTCAAAGCATTATACCCATGGGGAAGTGACGGATTTGGTCTAAGTGGAAGTGGTGTTCAAATAGGATCTTGGGTGATAACCACATTTCCGATAGAAACGGTCGTAGCTCGTGGGATCATAGTAGAATGGGCCATCTCGAGAGGAAGAATTGAGTGAGAACCAACCAACAACTGGTCTGAAACTGTGGTGACATTACTGATCATGATAGTAAAATGGTCTAAAGGTATTGTATAGGTAACAGATGTCTCAAGCATTTGCAATGCCATAGGTTGATCAGGACTCACTCCTAGCTTTCCATAAAGATCACGTACTGAAGAAGGGGTAGAGCTAGGATTAAAAATTCCAGTCATATGATTCGGGGTTCTAAATAATTCACTTTGAAAAAGTGGATCGTCTACTCCAGATTGTACATTAGGTCCAGTAGGTACTTCAACATTGTCAACAACAACAATTTCTCCCGATGAATTCATCCAGAGTAAGTGTGTGTCTTGTCTAATACTCAATAATGGATTTGGGGGATGTCGGAATGCCTCTAAAGAATCTGAAACTATTATGAATCCCTCCAAAGAGTGTGTGCTTCCAACCTCAGAAGCTACCTCGTTATTGATTACTCCCTCAGGAGATCCTTTTGGTGAGTTAGGAAGCAAAGGGAGGTAACCTTCCAGATATTCCAGGGATATCCCTTGCATCCTACATGAATGGAGAAGGTTAATGTTGGTTGAACCAAGTAAAGAACGAAAAAATCTATGGCCGACTAGAGAAACAAACAACACTCACTAATAAAATCTAGAAATCAAACCAAGCAAACAAACCTTCTTATTTTGAAGTCACTAGTTGGTGATGAAATCCAACGTCATGAAATCAAGACAAGAAGGGGCTGGGATAAAGCGGGCGGAAAATTTACATTGACGACTTTCTTAACGGACTTACACCCTGGTGCAAGCTCCCACACATAATCGTGGGTATACCCTTCAAGGAGCCTGAGTGAGATTGGCCAACGTCGATTCTAGGTACCATGAAGACTTGCCCCTCCACAGTCACCTCATGTAAAGACCCTAAAGAGATAGGCTACTAAGGTTACCAACTACAACAATGATGCCTGGGGAAACAGTCGACAATCCAATCCACGTGCAAAGGCAAGGTATCTAGTCCAAAATCAACTCGAGGATCTCCCACACATAATCGTGGGTATACTCTCAAGTGACCCCCAATAATACACACAATCTCTACACTAAGACCAACAAAGCAGGGTGAGTAACTCTGTCAGTCCTAATGCGACCTCATGATTGACCCTTGTGTTAGAAGGGCTTCCCAGGACAAAATGTAGCAAGTGGATTTAAACTCTCCCTATCACAAGATACTATTGTGTGTTTTTATGCTTTGGAGAGTGTGCCTTACAAACTATTCCAAAGCGCTATCCCAGCTAATGTTGGTGAAAAGAACTCCTAGAAAATAAAATTTGCTAATAAATTTTAAATTTACATTGTATTTTAATGGTTGTTGTTTACTCAAAAGGGAGATGAAAAATGAAACTGATGATGTTGTGACCTTGACCCAATAAAATGCAAGAAGATATGAATGTGCAATATTTCAATTCAATGAACTCTAATTACATTAGGGAGAAGGTATTCTTTTTGAAGTACAAAAACTATGAATTGCAATTCCTCAATTTCAAATGAACAAAACTCCAAATAATCATAAGCTACGAAATTTTCCAATTTCTTCTCTTTAACAAATATTTTGAATTCAAGAATTTTCTTGTAAACAATTACTACAAAGAAGAAGTGATTTCAGTCCTCTCTTTTTCAAATCAAATCAGAGATATAACAAGGAAAAAGAAAGGGTAATGCAAGAAAATCAAGACATTTTCAATACAATTCCCAAATCAAAACTCATAATATAGAGAAGAATGAAAAAGATAAGAAATCCTTTTTTCAAATGCAAACAAAAATGTCTTTCAATCAACAAACAATCTGGTAAATGAAATCAGTCCAAAACCTCAAATAACTCAAAGACCCTTTGTTGAACAAGCACTTAGATCAAGATCCCAAGATTATATCCTTGTGACAAAGATCAAAAGCCAAAAACTTGCAAAACTACAAAGTCAAATTCTCAATCCCTGAAAACCATTCAAATGCAAGTCTTAAACTCATAAATCAATCAAACACTCGCATCAGAAGTTCACCCAAGGCCACTAAGGAAAAATTGGGTGAAAAAAGAAAAATTGGCTCACTCCAACAAATCCTACAAGAATCATCGCAGGATACCAACAGAGCATAGTGCGACGTCGCTGCACTGGATTGGACAAGCAGGGTTCAACATCTGAGGGTTGTCACAGGCTGCCAATATGGTACAATGCGACAATCTCTATAAATGAGGAAAAAATGGAAGAAATAAAAAAAATCTAATTGAACTTTCAAACCCAGGGAGTCCAGATGGATCACCCACAGACTCAGGGAATGAATTTAATCAAAGGAAGGCAGGCTAAAAGAAAAAAAAGAAGCAAAAAAACAAAAGGAAGTCGCACTCCCCAGTATGGTAGCCAATTGTGTTCTCGGATTAATCAGTAAATGCGGACATAAATAGATCTATGTAGATCCCACTAGAAACTAGAACAAAACAGAAAAGAATATGAAACTTTCCCTAAGTTATAACTATTGAGTTTACTAGTTAACAAGAGATAGACAACATATCGTTTAAATGTGATTTCCTCTTTCCATTTCCATCCTAGCTCTGTTCCAATGCTCCAAAGATATTGAACCTGCAAGGGAACACAAGCCAACCAAAGTGAAAGCAATATAATATACTCAACAAGAACCTATGTATGTGATCAAGGAATCATACAATACAACAAGACTAGTTTTATGGGAAAGAAACATATTGTTTTATCATATTAAATAGAAAGTGGAGAATACAACCAAAGCCTTGATGTTGCAAGGTCCCCTTTCAATGGCCCTTTTCTCCAACACACACACATTTTCTCCAAAGCCTTTGAATGAAGAAGATCCACCATGTAGCTTGTAGAACTAAAGCAAAGCTCCCAAGAAGAAGTAGAAACTCTTCATACAAATCTTAGCCTTTTCCATGAGAGATCCAAACTGTTCGGAGGCCACCTCATATTCTAGAAGATCCCCTTCTAGAACATTCATGAAACTTGACCTTTTCTTAGATTTTGGCATCGTCACACCCTAGGTATAGTGCAACCTGCAGAGACATCGTAGTCCATCTCTAGAGTAGGGGGTGACAATCAAGCATCATCGCACCCCATGCATTTTGCAGGGTGCAACGACCTTCCTTAATAGGGTTTTTGAGAAGAGAAAGCCAATCACTTTCCTCATGGAAAAAGACTCTTTTTATCTTTTCATGGGAACATGAACACATGTTATCAGTGGATCACTAGGGTGACCAAAATAAATGTAACACCATCCTATGGTTTTGGATCTGATTACATAAAAAAGAAAACAATTTCCATACCACTTGCTAAAAATAGAAAATTTGTTTTGACCATATTTATGCCTAACAAAATATTTTTCCAAAGAGATCTCCATCACATCTTCGACTTTAAGACTGATATGAGTCATCTTGGATAGCTAGAGAAGGATCTTGGAGGGATTAGACCTCTGACAAGACTCCAATCTATCTTT
The DNA here is from genome assembly GCA_000966675.3 of Picea glauca. NCBI lineage: Eukaryota > Viridiplantae > Streptophyta > Pinopsida > Pinales > Pinaceae > Picea > Picea glauca. The sequence continues at coordinate 459,143 of JZKD02S1866372.1, forward strand.
GTGTAGTGAATTGGTGTGATGCACTGTGTAAATGTCACCTTCAACACTTGCGTAGTGCACTTTGCACAATGCAGCTAGTTTTTTATTCATGACTCATCCAAATGATGGATGCAACATCTGTGGAGGCTAGTTATGACTTATGGGCCAAACACCAATCATTTCCCAATATTCAACATCTTTAAATACATTTGCAGAGTTTGGGTAGCGCAAGGTTGCTACACAAACACTGTACAATGTAGTTTTCCAAAAAACTCAAAATTGGTGTGTTTTCAAGGGTTCCTCAAAAAACAAAAATGGTGTAGGCATGAACTTAAAACTTAGCCACCACTGCAAGTAACTCTAATATCCTTATGGCTTCATCATTAAACGACATTCTTTGTTTGAGAGACATGTTTTCCTTTCTTAATGTCAAGTTTTTCACTTTCAAGTTTCTTACTTGCCTGAACAACATTGCATTTCTTTTCAGTTTTGACTGGGCATTAGAAAGGGATGCATAGGCATAATCTATGGCTGGTCTACATTCTTGAAAGTGTTCCATCATTCTGACCTCTAATATTGTTTTTTCTTCCCTGAGCTGGATAATTTGGTTTACATTCCTGAAAGTGTTCCATCATTCTGACCTTTGATATTCTGACCTTTCTCAATTGCTTGTTTAGCCATTTGATGGTTTTCTCACCTTCTCTAGGTGAAGTATGATTTTTATCCACAGGTGTAAGATGGCCCTGTGCTAGTGTTTCGTCTGCAAGCTTGTAATCAGAGTTTGTCTTTCTGGCTGAAAACCTTCTTAAGGGGGGTGTAGGTTTAAACAATCCCATAGTCTTCAGACCGTGCCTGCTTTCCTTCTCTTTACCAGCTTCTAGAATATTTGAGGACAATTCATTTTTAGAAATTGTGGCATCTTTTTGGGTCTGTATATGAGAAACCCTCTAAGCCAACCTTTTTTTCATTTCCCTGTTATCCTGAAAATTTTGGGCTTAACATGTTGAGCTTCATTGAGTTGGTTTCGTAGCTCATCAATTTCTTGTTCTTTCCCCTCTGGTTGCATATGACCTTCATATATTTCTTGAACTGAATATTCAACAGGTTGTATAGGCAAAGCAGGTACATGTGGTTTTCTGGTAGTTGATCTTGTTATTAGGATGCTTACTCTGGGTGTTTCCTCCCCTTCATTTGTAAACTGTAATATCCTACCCTTTTTCTTAGTTGGTTGGCTTGGTGGTGAGTCATCAATTTCCTTTCCCTTCCCTTTATTTTGTTCTGCATACCTTATCTCTTTTCCACTTGATTGTTTAGAAACCATTATTTCTGCAAGTGATGGGGTATCTCCTTTGGGATCTAGAAGGATGTTTGTTGAGGCCAAGAAGGAGTCCCATTCTCTATTCACCTTCCTAAGTTCTTCAATCACTAACAATTCTACCAAGGAGAAATGAAACAAACTGCTCTTCATCTAGTTAAACCTAGCTTGTACTTTGTCTACCATTTTTCGTAGGCTTTTGTATATGTAAAAAGGTAGGTTTAAAGGGTTCTTACCAGTAAATGCATCGGAAGCCTTATGTGATGCTGATATACCATATCAAATCTTCCCTCACAAGTGAAATGCCTTTGAACCAACCTTAACAATTTCTCATAATGCTCAAGCATGCATTTTGTAGGGATGATGGTGGCACAAAATTTATGTTTCTTATACTTGGGTTTAAGAAAATCAATGTAGAAAACTGGATCAAGGAGCATACCTTTAAACCACTTTTCTCCTTGAATTGGAATCTCAGTTGCAGTAGCCATTGTCTCTTATGATACTTGGAAGGTGAAATCAACAATCTTTGACTGGACTCCATTGAAGTTGAGGGTGAATTCCTTCGTCACCTATGCATTGTAACCCTGTATCTTCTCACAAAACCTTATGCAAGCAGCCTGCTCAAATGAAACCCTAAACGTTGGATCAGAATTCACCATCTCTAAGGTTTATGGCTCACACCTCAAAACACTGCCTCCTTTGTGATATTTCTTCCTTCCTTGAGTAGCCATGCTGTGGATGCAAGATAAAACCCGAGACTAATAAGGGCAGAGGGGTCCAAGGGATGAAACTCAGATAGGGCACTTTACACAGCAAACAAACAGGGCTAGGGTTTACTCAAATTTGTCATAGGGGACTGAATTACACAAAGGAAAAATTAACATTGCATGCATGTAGGTATTTAAGCATCAAATTTAGCCCTCTAGTCTTTACACATTGAGAATTTGAAGGAACATGGGATGTGTAGCGTGAGGTTTCTGCACAGAGTTTGCGTAGCACAGTAGACAGGTTTGTGTAGTGCTCTAGACAGGTTTGCTACCCAAATCTCTCTCAAACTTTTCCATCTTCATTTGTACTAAAAGGATGAATCAGAACGGTGCAATTTTCGCTATAAGCAATGTATGCTTCACAACAACAGCCAACGACACAACTTGTTGAAATCATCTCCTTTTTATATCTCGATTTCCCTAGGTTATCTCGTCCAACCGTGTTCCTTCTCACCCATGGATTTTATCATCGCCATGACCATACCTCTGATTATGTTAAGCTTAGTCATTGCGCGTTCAATCTGATTTTCTCAATCATGATCATTCGATAAAGCGTAACCCTAACTTTGGTTCCAATGGGTCTGTCCAGGTCCTGTTGAGAGCTTCATTTGGGGCCAGAGAAAAAAATTCACATGATTTTCGGTTAATATCGATTGTATTCTGCTCATATTTGTTAAACTTTTATCTTAATACAGCGGAATGAATTCAAACCTGGATCCATTTGCTAATCGAATCCTCTGTTCCTCTTGCTGCGAGCTCACTTGCTCAGAACGGAAATCGACCTCTGCTGAAACCCTCTGCTGAAACTGGAAATCGATTTCTCTCCCTTACCCTGCTACCATACACCTTCAGATCGAGTTTGATGGGTATTCTGAAGGTTCCTTTTATAGGTAGAGAGGGGACCGGTTTCCCCAAGACCGTTATACTCCACCTGTCCATCAAGGTAGGAGATTCGACACGGTTTCAAAACTGTTACCAAGGGTTTCGTAGAACTGTAACGGCTGCCAACACATCCGGCTGCCAACACGTTCCATCTGTTCATATGGGTCAAAAACTAATTTGAGAAATTAGTCTTACATTCTCCCACTTGGCACATATGATAACTTAATGTTAGAGTTTAACAGAGTAGACATTAGGTGCGCCATAAGTCATATTCATCTTGGTTTTCAGTTTGGTC
>JZKD02S1866372.1:466424-479834 GCA_000966675.3 Picea glauca
CTAAATTTCAGTAATTTGACTTAATATCTACGAGTCTTTCCGGTTGGACCACTTTGGTGGCTACCAAACCGTATCTTAATATAGACCTTAAATCAATGTAACAACTCTGCATGTTGATTCAATAGTAATGTGTTTAAATAGAGTGACACAAAACATTCTGTCATCATAAAAAATTATGGTAACAGAGTAACATAAAGCATTCTCCGTATTGCAAAAATGAAATTCTAAAATAAACTAAATTATGCATGAGTGTAAGATTTTATGAAATTAACCTTCAAGCAAGAGAAATTTTCTATGTTTCGACAACTATCTTGAGGTAATAACTAGCAAGATCATAAAATTCGCAGCTATTTATGTATCAAATGACGTATACAACAGGTTATATTGTACTTGCATCATTTACCTTTATATACAGAAAATGAAAATTCTGTACTTGAGGTCACAAAGATAAAAACGAAAATTCTGTGCTTGAGGTTACAAAGATAAAAACGAAAATTTTGTGCTTGAGGTCACAAAGATTCGCCTACTGTTCTTCTCATACAAAGAATGCTTATGTCAAGTTATCGTTGCTTCTGTTTCTGGACAAAATTAGGCTTTTATGAGCGTACTGCTATCTTAAGATAAAACTCAGGAATGCCGTGCACATAAGACTGTCAACTTTAGATAAGTGCTACGAAAGTGCACTAGGGTTTGTTCCGTTGCATTTAAAGGGTTTCAAAATAATTGCTTCTTTATTTTCTTACAATAATATCATTTAACAATAAGGTAAGATTCGCTCCAAATCAATCAGAAATTTAGCTCGAAAATGATGACTAATTCCAGATTTCGCCCCAACAAATTTCTCCATTCTTTGTGTTAATGTGCTCGTAAATTTGTGATAATGGTGATTGTTGGAAGAAAACCCTCACACCAAAAGGAAATGAAAATCCTTTCAGCAACAGAATAAAAACTATTTAGAACGAAAATTCTCAAATAACCAACTCGAGGAAGGTAATGGAAAGAGAATAGAATTCTATGCAGGCTCTGATACCAATGTTAAACTTTTATCTTAATACAGCGGAATGAATTCGAACCTGGATCCATTTTCTAATCGAATCCTCTGTTCCTCTTGCTGCGAGCTCACTTGCTCAGAACGGAAATCGACCTCTGCTGAAACCCTCTGCTGAAACTGGAAATCGATTTCTCTCCCTTACCCTGCTACCATACGCCTTCAGATCGAGTTTGATGGGTATTCTGAAGGTTCCTTTTATAGGCAGAGAGGGGACCGGTTTCCCCAAGACCGTTATACTCCACCTGTCCATCAAGGTAGGAGATTCGACACGGTTTCAAAACTGTTACCAAGGGTTTCGTAGAACTGTAACGGCTGCCAACACGTTCCATCTGTTCATATGGGTCAAAAACTAATTTGAGAAATTAGTCTTACAGTATTTTCCTTTGTATCGGAGCTAAAGTAATCACACCCTTCGATCCTTCAATGTAAAGGCTAAAAACAATGGTCACCAAAGATGTTCTTGTTAATTGCTCGATTGGAGAACCGCGACCGGAGTTCATTACCTCAATTTTGTCGATGCCATCGACATACTTCAGCAATTTAACGTTGTCGATCACTTCAGAGAAATTCCTATTAACCTCACCGATGAGATTCAAAGACATTCTTCTCAAGTTCGGTGATTCCGTCGACATACTTCCTATTAAGTTAGTTGATGGAATTGGAGTACTTCTCCTCATCGCCTCTGATAAGCTTCGGAGAAGTTCCTCCCAAAACTTGTGATGTCTTTGGAGAAGTTCCTCCCAAATCTGTGGATGGAGACTGGATTACTTAGCTTATAATTCTTTTATAAAATATATATAAGAAATTTTATTGGCATTAAAAATTATTTCATTTGTTAAACAATCTTAAACAATTTTTTTTATTTATATTAAATTTAAATTATTTAGATTAAATTCAAATTATTTAAATTTAAAATTGTTTAACTTTAAAACAATCTTGGGAAACACAAACCTTTTACCCAAGGCATTTTTTGAGTGGAGGCGAGAAACCGATAATGTAGACCCATGCTAATGTCGTTGGAGGAAAATTTTAAGTCTTCATAAATTTATCATATGAATTCGGATTAGACTAACATCTTTTATGCTATGAAGAAAGTGAAGAGGCACTTTTGGCGATCCAACTAACCGTTATGTTCAAGCATTTATCTGTGTGACGAGTGTCGAGGTTGTTTTGGGAAAGAACTTTCTGGTGGTGATGTTTTTGAAACTTTTGGGGCCTCTCATTTCGATTTTGTGAGTTTCATTGGAATCATAATGTTGAAAAGCATATGACAAGCTTATTTCAGGGACAAAATTTTCACTTTGACGGACACCGAAAAATTGTGTTTAAAGAAGTTTTTTAATGAAAGTTCGAGTTTTGCTTTCGATTCTTCTTCAACCAAAATTGATTCTTTAAGTTCTTGCATTATCTGTTCTGTATATGCTCTTATTTCATCCATTGACGCTATAGTGACGTGTCAGTAGCATTAAATTATAAGTCCTCCAAAACAACCAATTGACGTTCAGAGTGCTTAATACTATTTAGGAGCCAAGGTGACCAATTTTCCTTCAAGATACATTTTAGAGCCAACACAAGACCAATTGGTGTTGTGGTTAATCCATTTGATGTTAAACAGGACTTTCACAATCAAGATTTAGTCATAAAATCAAGATGCGAAAAATAAACAACCTGGTACTATGTGCGCTTAAAGTTGTTGGTGACACAGATAAGTTTGATTGTGACTATGATCATGAAGAAGAACAAGCACAGTAGGCATAATTTATCAATTATCCATCTAGGTGTGGAGAGCTTCGTCATTGGAAATGTTTAGGAGACCAATTTGATGGGAACAACAAGAAGGATTCGAGCTGGAGGAGGATAAGATAGGCTTCAAGATGAAGGCAGGCCTTGTTGACCAGGTCAACAATGGCGAGATAAAGAAGATCATCGTCGATGCACTCAACGACGATGAGGGGTTGATATCCTATTGTTGGCGCATCGACGAAAAGAGAGGGAAACTTATCAACAAGTAGTACCTTGACGAGGGAGAGACAAACCTTGTCGATATGTAGTGTATCGTGGAGAAAGGGAGGGGTTCTTTTGATATGCGATGCATCAACAAAAGTGGAAGGAATGTAGTCGGTAAAAGGAATGCGCATGGCGAAGATAATCATGTGAACATTACCAAAGTGTCGGTGTTGATCACATGATCTTTGTTGGTGATAAATACATGTGTCAGTGAGGCTTAGCAGGTGTCGTCGCATCAACCAAGTTCAAAGGAAGGTTTCCGATGTATTGGTGAATAAATCATTCGGGTGCCAATGCGTAGGCAGAAGAAATGATGTGTTCGTTGATACACTATGTATCGTTCCAGGGAGAAGGAACTTGTTGAAGTGTGCACCAAACAATTGAGGTGATCTGAAGAGAAACTACAAATGGTAAGGCGGGAAGAGTGGGAGGAATATTCAGGATTAACCATTTGTATGAGAGATATTGTGAGGGTATTGAGCAGTTTAATGGCATTAGCTTCCAACATAAATTTTGTTTCAAAAACGTTGATGGGAAAACACTTATATGGGAAAAGAAGTATTCAACTACTGCAGAATGGGGGCCTTCATTAGGTTTATCATTTTTGAAGTTCATTACAGATCGTCCAATATTTGCATCAAAGTTATTGTTATTTCAATCAGTTTCTAAATTCCATAATGTATGAATGCGTAATATAGATGTAGATTATTCTGAATTCTCGAAAGAAATAAAAAAGTCCATTAAAGATACATACGAGTACTTTGATGTTGCATATTCTGTTTGGTGGCAGTCTTTTTTCAATGGTCAAAGTAACATAATTTCAAGCTCAACAAATGAAGATACATATTTCAAGACTCTATTTCATTGGCCACAAAATATGCCAAATTAATTCGAAGAAAGAAACATTGTTGAACAACAAGAATCTCAAGTTTCTATTGAGTTTTCACAAGTAGAGGAGAGAAAAATGTATATTGGTTGTAGAAGATCATGTGCACAATGTGAAGCCATGGAATATTTTTACAGGGGTTCGGTACATGATATTAAGGAGGGTCACATGATTGTAGTCTTAGCGACTGGATATCCACATAGCTATCCATTATGGATTGCAAAGGTTATAAATATTGATAAAGAAAATGAAGATGTTATAGCAATTGAAGTGCATTGGTAAGCAATTGGTACATGCCCATTCAATGGTGTGTACAAGCCATACATGGTGGTTGAGAAATGTTTCAGTAGAAAGATAAAAATAAAGAGTCAAAATACAATTTGTCATCGCACTGACATATTAAAATTAGAGCATGTTGACATACTTGTTTATGACTTCAATTTGACAAAGAGGGGAACTCTTCTCTCCAGGGCCACAAAGATTATCAAGAGTTTCTTGCCACAAGAAATAATCGCAAGATGAGTCTTTATTGAACCTAGTCATAGATCCAAATGGATTTTGACATCTGAAATGTTGGCCATGCATGTAGACTCATATGGTGCATTCATCGATAATAGAGAAGAGTATGGATCATCTACATCTTCAACCAACCATTCATCCGAAGACAATGTATATTCTAACGGTATTTCAGAATCCATGAGTCAATTTGAATAAATGTATGAAAGATTTTATGTATTTTTTATCCATATGATCTATGTACGGTAACTAGAAATGAGCATTCTAACTTACATATGATCGTACATGAAGTTATGAATCATTTCTATGTTTTATGAATTATATTTTTTTATTATGGAGAATACAACTAAATTTCTTAGCTTGTATGTTCAGAATATGGACAATACATTTAAGAAATAATTTATGTTTCATTCAATGTAATTTGTATTAACGTTTTTTATTAATAGTAAAAAACAAAATGTAAGTGATGTTGAATTTTAAAGTATAGGGTGATATTTTCATGGAATTATATATTATCTTATGCTTGGAGTGATAAACTAACCTTTAAAAAGTAAACATTTAAGGGTTGATTTTATGATTTTGTTTACAATAGTGATGATTTCATACACCACTTTAAAAAATGTTGCAATTTTAATCCCCCAATTTTAACAATGGTGCTATCGGTAGCAGTACTTTTCAATTTGATGGTTGATTTTTAGGTTTTGGTTTTAATGGTACCAATTGTAAGAATGAGATTTCAAATCAGCTGTAATTTTAACGTTTAAAAAAAAAAAACAGTTTTTCTTTAGGTAACATCACTTTTTGATTTAGGTGTTGATTTTAAGGTTTTTTTGAGAAACTATATGAGTTTTGAAGGCCATTCTTAAAAAGTGTCATAATTTTAACCTAGATTAAAAAAATGGTGCTACAGATAACACTACTTTTTTATTTGGTGGTTGATTTTGATGTTTTTTATGAAAGGGATAGAATTCTCGCTTTGAAGTCACAATTCTCGTTAAGTCGGTATTTTTGTTAATGGTCAAGTTCAAGCCATTAATTGATTTTTGAAGACTATGATGCAAATGATGGTGGAAAAGCCTAATGCCAACTGACACTTGATTTTTTTCTTGACATTATGGAGCTACTGAACCTTAGTTAAAATTGCCACTAGTTTTACACCATTCCTACTTGTCCATGGAATCTAGACAGTTCTATTGATTGAATCTGAAATACCTTCGTTAAAGCTAGTCATAGAACTCCTACCTAATACCTCTATGGACGAAGAAAATCTCATTTATTTGGCCTATCTTAATGAACATCACCAACAAGTTTTGTTGGCTAATGAGACTCATAAGAAGTGTATTAAATCCCAATATGATAAAAGTGTTTGTCCTCACATCTTCACTAAAGGAGACTTGGTTTTGGTTTATGACCAAGGTCACAAATGTTTAGGGGTAATAAAGTTTAAACCTCTTTGGAATGGTCCTTACATGTATTGCAAAAAGGGGCATATGCATTAGTTGACTATGAAGGGAATCCTTTATTTGAGCCTCACAATGGGATCTACTTGAAGACGTACTATGCATAAGAAGCAATGCCACATGGTGCTTTGTAACATATTGTATTTTAAAAGTTTTTGTACTTTAGAGCCTTTTTGGTTTTTGCATTTGGTTGATTTAATTTGCATGATTATCATGCTTGGTTCTTGATTTGCATATGTTGACATCTATCCTAGTCTATGTAGTTTTCATATATGGTTCCAACTGTAACACCTGGAACATCACTTCCACTGCATGGGTGATTTTGTCGGCTACAGACCAGCCAATAAGTTCAGGGGGTACATTCTTCGATCCTACAACCAACAACATTGTGGAGTATAGTGTAGTCATCAAAATTCTATCTGAAGCTATTGCTCTCAACATCTGTAGGTTAGATATGTATTTTGATTCACAATTAATGGTGTTGTAGTTGAATAATGTCTATCCTGTGAGAAATATTGTGCTTCTTTGAAAGTGTTTGAAGGTGAAACTTCTTGAGAGTTTGAGTTTATTAGTTATGATAATGTTACTAGAAGCTTCAATAGATTCACTGATTCAATAGCTAACTATGTGTTGGATTGACATTTGTTGCATTAACAAGAGAATTTATACAATCATGCATGTACAATTAACATGGTAGATAAATAATCACCATTTAACTCATAAGTAAGAAATAAACCATATCTATAAATAAGATAAAATACCAATATATTGTGTCTATAAAATATGCAATGTACATAATTGGGATACATGGCCCATAATGATATAGTATAAAAAGAACAAATCTATAATATGTATATGCTACAGTAAATGGAGACTCTCGACTAGTCATATTGAGGTGTGTGTGTCTCATGGTAACACACTATAAAATTGGCCACCCATCTCAATATTCACACAAAGGGACGCAATACCCCAACCACATGACATTGTGATATCTAGGGCACATCATCCACCCTCATCATGGGCATACCCAGTAGTGAGCCCCTCGAGATTCCTCTACATCTTGCGGAGGTTCTACACAACATCCTCATCTCCCTTATCATCTTCTAGCTACTACTCCTCCCTATCTATGCAATAGTTAGTGCTAGGGACCTAACTGTTGGCATGTTTTACAGGCAGCGTATGTTTGTCATTGATGGAAAGTACAACAACAATGACGGCTTGAGTACAAGTATAATGTGACATGTGGGCACCAGAAGTATTTTGGGAAGACGCAGTAGAGCAAGCTCATGAAGACCATAAGAGATAGTGCAGAGGTGCACGCAGAGTGAAAAGTATGCGTGTTTGTCATTGATGGAAAAGATCACAACCAACAGCACAACGATGATCACATGGAAATATCATAAGATAAATTCCATTTCGGGTATCAGAGACAAAGACTCCATTTTGGAGTTTCAGATATCGGGAGTTGGAGGAGTCAAGAGTCGAGACTCTTCATCACAGGAGTCCCGAAGTGCCGAAATGTGAAAATCCGAAAATCTCAAAGCAGGCACATCAACCAGAGTTTTGGATACCAGGACTTGGAGGAGTCAAGAGTCGAGACTCTTCATCACAGGAGTCCCGAAGTGTCGAAATGTGAAACACCGAAAATCCTGAAATAGGCACATCAACCAGAGTTTCAGATACCAGGAGTTGGAGGAGTCAAAAGTCGAGACTCTTCATCACAGGAGTCCCGAAGTGTCAAAATGTGAAATGCTGAAAATCTTGAAACAGGCACATCAACTGGAGTTTTGGATACTGGGAGTTGGACGAGTCATGAGTCAAGACTCTTCATCACAGGAGTCTCGAAGTGATGAAATGCAAAACACCAAAAATCCTGAAATAGGCACATCAACCAGAGTTTCGGATACCGGGAATTGGAGGAGTCAAGAGTCAAGACTCTTCATCACAGGAGTCCTGAAGTGTTCAAAATGTGAAAAGTCGAAAATCCCGAAACAGGAACATCGACCGGAGTTTTGGATACCGAAATTTGGAGGAATCAAGAGATGAGACTCTTCATCACAAGAGTCTCGAAGTGCCAAAATGCGAAATTGCGAAAGCACTGTATGGATAAGTGCTTGGTCAAAACCTATGGTCACATTGACGAAGGCTCAAGGGAGGAGGTAGCACGAAGCTAATCTCCATTTTGGAGATCGTGAATTGGAGAGATGAGATGCCTCACCATAGGAATACTGAAATGTCGAATTGCGAAATGGTGAAATAAGCACAAGACCCATCATTTATGATCCAACGGTACAAGTTATTTGGGAATATGATCGAAGGTCTACTATTTCTCTTCTCAATTAATCGATCAGTGGCGATTCAGTTGTGACACGGTTTTTGGAGGTTCACAGTGTAACTGCTAGAAACAACTGATTGTTTCTTCCAGAGGACTGGAAGAGACTACAGGGTGATCGCCAGAGAAGATGAAGAGTCTCAAGGCATATTCTAGTGGAATGAAGACTTTTCAGGAGGTGATTGATATATGGAAGAGCGTTGAAGCCTATAACTGCAACAGAGAGGATGAGCTCGACTGTGACAGAGAAGACGAAGAGTCTTGACTGCTAGACAGGCTAAGGAATCTCAACATAAGACCCAGTGATGATGGACACATGGGTTTAAAAGCCAGATAAGCTGAAGAGTTGCAATGATGATCAGGCAGAGCACTCGACATGAAGAGCATGCAGAAGCATTTCACATAGGGGAGGCACAAGGTGCATAGATACTATAAGTATGCAGAACAAAGAAGAGATGTGGGTTGATGGAGAGAGGAATTGCACACAGGGAAATGGCATGCTATGGACAGGATCTGAAATACACAGCAGAGGCGTAATCCAAAGAATCAAAATAAGATGTAGAGCATAAAGCGTAGCAGAAACAAAGAACATAGATGCATAGCTGAGACAATAAAAGAAGGATAAGGTGCACTTGTATAGAACAACAGAAGATCAGAAAGTGCAAGAAGATGTAGGCAGAGAGACACTGATACAAGAGAGCAGAGCAGCGTAGTAGAACAGTTATGAGACTGGTAAGCCATTGATGAACATTATATCACTGTAATAAGTTTTAGTAGTAAAGATTTCTATTTCAGGGTGGTAGGGAGGTGGTAGGGAGGACTGTTGTGCTCAAAGGTTCAAGTGGGTGCTTGAACACAGGTAGTTGTAGCTTCCATCTGGTTTTAGCCAAAGAAACCAGGGTGGCAAGGTGGTGCAAGGGAGAACTATTGTTCTCTGTTATACAGGTTGGTGCCTGTGTGACTAGAAGTTGGTACTTCCATCTAGTTGGTGCTGGAAAACTTAGGGAGTTGTTACTTCCTTCTATTGGGTGCTAGAGAAACCAGGGAGTTGGCGCTTCCTTCTAGTGGGTGCTAGAGAAACCAGGGAGTTGGTGCTTCCTTCTAGTAGGTGCTAGAGAAAACAGAGAATTGGTGCTCTCAGCAAGTTGCAGCTTGCAAAACAGAGGTTGTAGCCTCATTATGAGTTGGTGCTCATAAGTATGATAATGTACAGAATGTAAAGATTACTTATCATATAAAGAAGAAGAGGTTTTTACCCTTTATGGGTTTCCTCAGGAAATATCTGTCTATGTATATTTCATATGTGTGAATGATGTTGAATGCTCTATTGCTTATTTCCTTGCATTATTGTGATTGTCATTTAGTGCTCTGCAAAGAGTTTAAAATATTAAGCATAATTGTTTAAGCTCGGTAACAACTGATTCACCCCCACCCACCTCTCAGTTGTGCAACAATTGGTATTAGATCCAGGTTCCTTTTATCTAAGGGTAGATCCTAGAGCTTAAACATGTCAAGCCATGAAGGAAATTCAACCAATAAAGCTTCTCTTTTCAATGGAGCAAACTTTGCCTTCTGGAAAGTTAGAATGAGAACCTACATAATGGATTTAGGTTCAGATGTCTAGGATGTGGTAGATATTGGTTATGTAAAGCCAGTTGTACTAGCTAATAAAGATGACAAGCTAGAATTTAGCTTCAATGCTAAGGCTATGAATGCTATCTTGAGTGGGCTTGCAGAAGCAGAATTCGTAAAAGTTATGCACCTAGGAACTGCCAAAGAAATGTGGGACAAACTCATTAGCAGTTATGAAGGTAATGAGAAGGTAAAGGACGCCAAGCTACAAACCTACAAAGTACAGTTTGAATAGTTGAAGATGAAAGAAGATGAAACTGTTGGTAAATACTTTCTAAGAGTTGAAGAACTGGTAAATGCAATGAAAGCACCTGGTGAAAAAATTGAGGAACCTTCTTTAGTTCAAAAAATCTTGAGATCTATACTAGATAGGTTCAACTCGAAGGTCTCTTCTATAGAAGAACTTAATGATCTAAAAACCTTGGAGTTTGATCAACTTCTAGGAACATTGACTGCATATGAAATGAGAATAGTTAAAGAAAAACCCACCTCCAGAGAAGCATCATTTAAGGCAGACAAGAATGAGGATTCTGAGCTTGATGAAATTGAAGAAAAATTTGTGAAGAGACTGAAGAAGGGATCAGGAAAATACAAAGGTAAACTGCCTTTCAAATGTTTCAACTATGGTAAGATAGGTCATTTTGCAAATAAATTTCCTCACAAAAGAAATGATCAGACATGTGATGATGAGGAGAAGCACAAACACATAAATTTCTTTAAAGAGAAGAATTTCAAGAAGAAAAGTCTTTGTGTAAACAATGATGATGATCCTTCAGATGATGAAGACAATGACTCCTCTATTGAAGATAAACTAAATGACTTCATACTTATGTCCAAAGAGGACTATGATAATAAAAGCACAATAAGTGAGGCTAATGAAAAGAAATTGTGGTTGATATGGAAGGAGAACTGATCAATGCACTGGAAGAGATTGACAGACTCAGAATTAAGAATAGAAAGAAAAAACAATTGTTGATACAGTTCGAGAAAGACAGTAAACAACCTGATGAAGAGTTTGCCCTACTAAAAGTGGAATTAGAAGAGGCAAATAAAATCGAGGACGTTCTGAAACAAAAGTTATCAAAAAAGAAGGCAAGATGTAAAGCTCTGGAAGAAGAAGTAGTGAAAACTAGGAAAGAGTTGGAGAGGTTTCAAGCCTTGTATCATTAGAATCTGTCAAGTATCAAAGCCTCTGAAGGATTAGCCACCATTCTGAATCAGCAAAGGAATCCAAAGCTGAAAACTGGTTTGGGTTATGAAGAGGGATCAAGTAGTGGTTAGCCAAGAAACAAAGAACCTATCAAGTTTGCCAAATCCTCAAACATTGACAATAGTCACTTTGCAGAAACAAAGAAAGAAAATCAGCCACCAAGAAGGAATGAAAGAAAAAGCACCAGAACCGAATCTGTAGATCAAAGAAATTATCGACATGAAAGAAATCGACCTCCTCAAAGAAGACAAACCTATTCCAAGTACCAACGTTTTTTCTATGGATATTGTTTCTTTTGTTCTAACTTTGGTCATAAAGCTGTAAACTGTTCTTTAAAATTAAATTATGAGCAATCAAGACATTCAAGGTATAGATATTTGCCACAACAAAGAATGAGACAGCCAAATAACAAAACACCACAGACTGCAAATCACTTTATGGATGGGAAAAGGACACAGGTTAAGCATAACAATCGTTATGATCCTTTATTCGACAAACCAAAATGTTACATCTATCATAACTATGGACATAAATCTGTTGACTGTCACTTAAGGAACTATGAACCGGATTTGAATTCCCCTGCTGAAAATGTCAAGGGTTGGAAGAAGAAATAAAGTGACAAGTGTGGATTAGTGTTGTCATCTCAAAGACAAACGAACCCTTGGTATATAGACAATGGATGCTCTAAACATATGACGGGAGACAAAGGTAAGTTTCTATCTCTAAGTGAAAGAAAATAAGGAAACGTAACCTTTGGAAATGATGCTCCAGGTAAAATAAAAGGGTAAATGGATGGTGAGTTTAAGTAATGGAAAAGGAAAAGCCCAAGATGTTATTCTTGTAGATGGGATGAAACATAATCTGTTCAGTGTAAGTCAAATTTGTGACAGAAGATGTGAAGTGATTTTCACATCCAAGGACTGCAAGATAAAGTCTGTAAACTTAGGACAAGTGCTGGCCAAAGGCATAAGGACATAAAATAATGTATATGTGCTTAAAGAAGATAGAGAAGAGTGTCATCTAAGAAAACATGACGAAATTTGGTTATGGTATAGGAGACTTGGACATCTAAGCTTTGACCACTTAATCAAGCTCAAAAGTCTTGAGGAAGTAAAAGATCTTCCGAGAATATCAAAGCCCCAATATTCTGTGTGTAAACCTTGCCAAGTAGGAAAGCTAACCAGGACATAGTTTAAGTCCAAGAGCTCTACTTCAATAGAGAAACCACTCCAACTAGTTCATATGGATTTATGTGGACCATCAAGATAGGAAGGCACAGGGAAAGAAAATTACTTCATGCTGATTATTGATGATTACTCTAGAATTACTTGGGTTTCCTTTCTCAAGAAAAAAGATGAAGCATTTGAGAAGTTTAAAAAATTTAAGGCTTTAACTAAGAATCAAACATGCAAGAGGTTAAAGGTAGTATGATCAGACATAGGAGGAGAATTTATGTCAAGTGATTTCAAGGAATTATGTGATAAGCATGGGATCAAGAGAGAATACAGAATCCCAAGAACTCCACAGCAAAATGGAGTAGTTGAGAGGAAAAATAGAACAATGAAGCAAATGGCCAGGTCAATGATGAATGAGAAGAACATTGGTCAAACCTACTGGGTAGAAGAAAAACACACAACAGTCCATGTTCTTAACAAAGCCCACCTCAGACCACAAAGTGACAAGACACCTTACGAACTGTGGTATGGGAGACCTGCTTCAATCAAACACTTCAAAGTCTTTGGGAGTAAATGTTACATAAAGAATAATGATGAGAACCTTGGAAAATATGATGACAGGGCTGATGAAGATATTTTTTTAGGGTATGCTACAAACAGTAAAGGATATAGATGCTATAATAAGAGGCTGCATAAAATGGTTGAATGTATTGACGTAAAAGTTGATGAAGGAATCCCAATAAGAGAGGTGTACAATAATGAGTCTTCTACATAGAACACAACTGAAGCTAAAGATGAATAGGTCCAAGAATCAAAAAATGAAGACTCTGAATCAGATGAAGACACAGATACTCAGATAGACTCAAATCAACAGGCAACTTCAAATTCCTCCTCTAGAATCACTCAAAAGAATCATCCTGCAAGTCAGATAATTGGTGAAAAAATAAAAGGTGTACAAACCAGGAGAAAGATAATAAAAAACACCGAACAATCGCATATAGATTTCATATCCATGCTGGAACCCAAGAATTTTAATGAAGCTAGCAAAGATGACCATTGGGTTAAAGCAATGAATGATGAACTTGATCAAATTGAGAAAAACAATACGTGGGAGATGGTTCATAGACCTGAAGGTAAAAAT
>JZKD02S1866372.1:480498-499310 GCA_000966675.3 Picea glauca
TGTAAACATATTTCAGTCATTTGTTATTAATGAAATGAAGTCTTATTTCCGCTGCATCTCTGTGTTTATGTGTATTTCTGTATTTCATTGTGTTCCTACATAAATCCGGATCAGTCTGATAACCCTGAATTAGTATGCAAACTGAAGAAATCTTTATATGGGTTAAAACAAGCCCCTCGTGCCTGGTGTCACAGATTGGATACATATCTCAAAGACAAAGGGTTCAAGAGAGGAACAATTGACAACAATCTATATATCAAAATAGAGGATAACGATTTGCTCATCGTGTTGGTCTATGTAGATGACATCATCTTCAGATGTAATAAGGATTCATTGGTACAATGGTTTTCTTCTGCCATGGAGTCTGAGTTTGAAATGTCTATGATAGGTGAGCTGTCATTTTTTATTGGTCTACAAATTACTCATAGGTCTGAAGGGATGTTCATTTCTCAAGAAAAATATCTAAGAGAAATGTTGAAAATGTTTCAAATGGAAGATTCTAAACCTATGGGAACACCTATGGTTACTGGATGCAAATTAAGAAAGGATGATGAATCAACTGATGTTGATCAAAGTTCATGTAGGTCAATGATAGGCAGCCTGTTGTACATCAAAACATATTGCCAAGACATAATGCATGTTGTTGGAATCGTAGGAAGATATCATTCTTCACCTAAACAGAGTCATTTGCTAGTTGTCAAAAGGATATTCAAATATTTGCAAGAAACAATGAACTATGGCCTATGGTATCCTAAGAATTAGAATTTTAAATTATCAGTCTACTCAGATGCTGATTGGGCTAACTAGAATGGAAGAAAGGAAAAGCACGAGTGGAGGTGCATTCTTCTTAGGAGATTCTCTAGTAGCATGGTTGAGTAAAAAGCAAGGTTCCATTTCTTTATCAACTACAGAGGCAGAGTACATTGTTGTTGCTACCTATTGCAATTAGGTATTATGGATGATTCAGACACTTGCAGACTTGGAGGTAAAATATGTTGCATCGATCCCAATTCATTGTGATAACACTAATGCCATTAGTGTGTCCAAGAATCCTGTATTCCACTCCAAGACCAAGCATATTCCCATAAAATACCATTTTCTAAGAGAGAAGGTCACCAATCAGATTGTCCAGGTCCATTACATTCAAACCACAAAACAAATTGCAGACATCTTTACTAAACCCCTAGCCAAGACACCATTTGAATATCTCTGACAAAAGATGGGTGTCATCCCATCTCACACCTAACAGAATCCATCCTGTTAGGGGGAGGTTGTATTGATTGAATATCTGATACCTCCAAAAAATGTTGCAACAACTCAGGGGGAGCATGTTTTCTTTGACATTGATGTCAAAGGGGGAGAAAAGAACATGTATGGGTGCCTTTGTTGCCATCAATGCCAAAGGGGGATATTGTTGGCATGTTTTACAGGCAGCGTATGCTTGTCATTGATGGCAAGTACAACAATGATGATGGATTGAGTACAGGTATAATGTGTCAGGCGGGCACCAGAAGTATTTTGGGAAGATGTAGCAGAGCAAGCTCATGAAGACCAGAAGAGATAGTGCAGAGGTGCACGTAGAGTGCAGAGTATGCGTGTTTGTCATTGATGGAAAAGATCATGACCAACAACACAATGATGATTGCATGGCAAGATCAGAAGCTAAATTCCATTTCGGGTATAAAAAAAAAAGACTCCATTTTGGAGTTTCAGATACCGGGAGTTGGAGGAGTCAAGAGTCGAGACTCTTCATCACAGGAGTCCCGAAGTGCCGAAATGCGAAAAGCCAAAAATATCGAAGCAGGCACATCAACCAGAGTTTCGAATACCGGGAGTTGGAGGAGTCAAGATTCGAGACTCTTCATCACAGGAGTCCCGAAGTGCCGAAATGCGAAACGCCGAAAATCCTGAAACAAGCACATCAATCGGAGTTTCAGATACTGGGAGTTGGAGGAGTCAAGAGTCGAGACTCTTCATCACAGGAGTCCTAAAGTGTCGAAATGAAAAAGATCGAAAATCCCAAAACAGGCACATCAACCAAAGTTTTAGATACCGGGAGTTGGAGGAGTCAAGAGTCGAGACTCTTCATCACAGGAGTCTCGAAGTGCCGAAATGTGAAACGTCAAAAATCCTGAAACAAGCACATCAACCAGAGTTTCGGATATTGGGAGTTGGAGAAGTCAAGAGTCGAGACTCTTCATCACAGGAGTCCCGAAGTGTCAAAATGAAAAATGCAAAAAATCCTGAAACAGGCACATCGACCGGAGTTTCAGATACCGGGAGTTGGAGGAGTCAAGAGACGAGACTCTTCATCATAGGAGTCCCGAAGTGCCGAAATGCGAAATTACGAAAGAGTTGTATGGATAAGTGCTTGGTCAAAACCTATGGTCACATCGACGAAGGCTCAAGGGAGGAGGTAGCACGAAGCTAATCTCCATTTCAGAGATCTCAACTTGGAGAGATGAGATGCCTCACCACAGGAATGCCGAAATGTCGAAATGTCGAATTGCGAAATGGAGAAATAAGCGTGAGACCCATCATTTATGCTCCAATGGTGCAGGTTATTCAGGAATATGATCGAAGGGATACTATTTCTCTTCTCAGTTAATCAATCAGTGGCGATTCAGTTGCTGACGTGGTTTTTGGAGGTTCACAATGTAACTACTAGAAACGACTGATTGTTTCTGCCAGAGGACTTGAAGAGACTACCGGGTGATCGCCAGAGAAGATGAAGAGTCTCAAGGCATTTTCCAGTGGAATGAAGATTTGCAGGAGGTGATTGACAGATGGAAGAGCATTGAAGCTTGTAACTGCAATAGAGAGGATGAGCTCGACTATGATAGAGAAGACGAAGAGTCTCGACTGCTAGACAGGCTAAGAAATCTTAGCATAAGACCCAGTGATGATGGACACATGGGTTTAATAGCCAGAGAAGCTGAAGAGTTGCAATGATGATCAGGCAGAGCGCTCGACATGAAGAGCATGCAGAATCATTGCGCATAGGGGAGGCACAAGGTGCACAAATACTATAAGTATGCAGAACAAAGAAGAGATGCGGACTGCTGGAGAGAGGAATTACACACGAGGAAATGGCATGCTGTGGGCAGGAGCTAAAATACACAGAAGAGGCATAATCCAGAGAATCAAAATAAGGCGAAGAGCATAAAGTGCAGCAGAAGGAAAGAACAGAGATGCATAGTTGAGACAATAAAAGAAGGTTGAGGTGCACTTGTGGAGAAGAGAAGAAGATCAGAAAGCACAAGAAGATGCAGGCAGAGAGACACTGATACAAGAGAGCATAGAAACGTAGCAGGACAGTGATGAAACTGGTAAGCCATTGATGAACATTATATCACTGTAATAAGTTTCAGTAGTAAAGATTTCTATTTCAGGGTGGTAGGGAGGTGCTAGGGAGGACTGTTGTCCTCAAAGGTTCAAGTGGGTGCTTGAACACAGGGATTTGTAGCTTCCATCTGGTTGCAGCCAGAGAAACCAGGGTGGCAGGGTGGTGCAAGGGAGAACTGTGGTTCTTTGTTATACAGGTTGGTTCCTGTGTGACTGGAAGTTGGTACTTCCATCTAGTTGGTGCTGGAACACTTAGGGAGTTGTTACTTCCTTCTAGTGGGTGCTAGAGAATCCAGGGAGTTGGTGCTTCCTTCTAGTGGGTGCTAGAGAAACCAGGGAGTTGGTGCTTCCTTCTAGTAGGTGCTAGAGAAAACAGAGAGTTGGTGCTCTCAGCAAGTTGCAGCTTGCAAAATAGAGGTTGTAGCCTCATTATGAGTTGGTGCTCATAAGTATGATAATGTACAGAATGTAAAGATTACTTATCATATAAAGAAGAAGAGGTTTTTACCTTTTATGGGTTTCCTCGGGAAATATATGTCTCTGTATATTTCATATGTCTGAATGATGTTGAATGCTCTATTTCTTATTTCCCTGCATTATTGTGATTGTCATTTGGTGCTCTGCAAAGAGTTTAAAATAAGCATAATTTTTTAAGCTCGGTAACAATTGATTCACCCCCCCCTCTCAGTTGTGCAACACTAACCTCTCTAACCCCTCACGTAGGTAGAATAATATGTTTTCTATGTAATAAAGGCTGACATTAGTAAATAAGGCCTATGAATAATGTGAACAAGTCTCATGTAAGAAGACTTAATAGAATTTTTCACTTATATAAATATCTTCCTCTAGAATGTTATTTTGAAGATATAAATATGACTAGAAGGCATGGGAACGTTTTGTCTTGAGAATTATTTTGTAATTGAGTTTTTCTCTACTAGAGCTTGCCCCCTTGAAGAGGAAAGTGAACTTGGCTTTTTATCAATAAAGGTATCATTTCTAGTGCTATTGTTCTGTATATTTCATTGTTTCTGTTGATATTCGTCATATTTATTATGTTCTTCTTTGCATAATACATATGGTACCTTACAAGTGGTATCAGTTCACTTTCCTTTGTAGAAATTTGGGACAATTGTTTTCAAGGTAAACACATGTATCGTTGACATATTTAAAGCATATATATATATTTTGATTGACGAGTAAAATTGCGATTGGGGAGTGTTGATATTATGGTAGTTGCGGGAGGTATTAAACTCCATGTGTAACCTTTGACAAGACTAGAATATTCTGGGAAGCAAGAAAAATCCTAAAACGTTGGATAATAACCCTAGAAGACAAGTCGACTCAAGAGAATATTTAATATTGAGTTATTAGCCTCCAGAAAGAGAAGTCGGCCTAGTCAAGTTAGATAGAGAAGTATAAATAGAGGGCACTAGAGATCATTTATCACTCTTACTCTCACAACTTTGTAATACTAGTAGTTCTCAAGTTTGGAGAGGGAGTGAAACTGTAGCTGCTGCAACTGGGATTTTGGATTTTGGTTGGACTTTCTCTTGGTTATAGTTTGGACTTTATGCTTGGTATTTGGTTATTCTTTCTTTGTGTGTTAGCCTTGGAGATAGGTGCACTACCTTGGTTGGCTATTGGTTTGCTTCTGAAATTATTCTATCTGTCAAGGTTAAGGTGCTCGGGGGTGGCCTTTGTGCCTATGGTTGGGTGACAATATTGCTATATTGTCTATGGAGAAATGAAACATTTCTTTATTTCTAATAGGTTATGGGCCCACACTATCTTCAGACAATCTAATCACTGGAAGATATATTGGGAAGTTATTGTTAAGCTTGTTACGACATCAGTTACAGCTACAACTAGGTCTTCTGATTATGCACCTTCAACAAACCCTAACCCTTATGTTCAAACACTTATGATGAAGAATTTGACCTAATTCCTTGATATCCTAGTGCACCCTAGCCTAGCACACCTTTTGGTACTCTCATCTAGAAAAAACATCAGGTTTGAATATTTGGTCAAAGTCAAAGTCAAATGTTGACTAGTCAAAGTCAAAGGTTGACTTCTAGTCAAATTGATTTTGTGGTCAAAGTTGAAATTTTAGAGTTTCTAGATTGTTCTAATCATTGAATCTTCCGATTGAGTTTCTAATCTCTTCTTGTCAATATGGTATCTAGTTTCATATTGGAAGACAAGCTGAACGATGCTACAAGGTTTCAAAGGTATGCACTTGTATATGCTATCTAAGTTATATCATCTAGAAAAACATGAGTGTGTTTGCATGGAAAGTACTAGATATCCTGTCTAAGCTGCAATCTTGGACTCAGTGCATTCAGATGAACAAATGCACCCTCCATAGCAAGTGAGGCTTCAAGTTCTATGTTTGATTAAATTGATATATATCAAGGGTGATAGTTGATACATTACAAATTATGAAAGCAATCTTTGAAAGATTCTATTATTGCTAGGTGAAATGAATACTTGACTACATATGAATACTATTGATATAGATGCTTATTGTACTTGTTCATAAAATAAACTAACATCTCCTCTAGATAGATATTTCTTGTTTGCTCTTGTTGTTCTTGTTCTAGGAAGGTACCCTTGTGATGAACAAATCCTTGTAGAAGTTGTCATAGAAGAATTTTATAAGGATGACACAATTTTCAGATGGGAAAAAATCACAAAAGAT
Source organism: Picea glauca (assembly GCA_000966675.3). NCBI lineage: Eukaryota > Viridiplantae > Streptophyta > Pinopsida > Pinales > Pinaceae > Picea > Picea glauca. The sequence continues at coordinate 486,542 of JZKD02S1866372.1, forward strand.
AAAAACAAACTTAAAGAGACTCAGAGGAGTCAAACTCGAAGGAAGAAATGAATCAAAAGGAAACCAGAATAGGCTTGTGACACTTTGCAAAAAGAAAAGAGAGATGCAGGAGATGAAAGCATGGACTCTCTCAGATGGAGGGAGTTGATCACATAATTCCAAAAGAAGAGCATGCATATTATTCATTCAAGAATGAAGCTGGGATTAGGAGGGAGCTAATCCCCAACGATATCATCCATTGAAGAAGAATCTGTAAATACTATGAAGTATCTATCATGTTCTTCATTGGAAGTAGCGGCCATGATAAGCAACATGTGTGCAGTTTGACTCTAGAAGAAGTCTTCTTCGAAAAGAAGCCTTGAATATCATTGGTTGTCCATCTACATTTATGTTCCTATGGAAGAAGGAAAAATTTGGAACCTTCAGGAAAGAAGGGAATGTAATTTATAGAAGATTCCATGGACTCCAACATTGAAGAGAAACATGAGGAAGAACATGGAGATTCCAAGAAAGAAAGAAAATTCAGAACAACCAATTGGACCAGTTTGAACCCACTAGAAGCAGTCAAACAAAAGGAATGGAAGGAAGTTATGATGAAGAACAATGTATGTGAGAAATTGTGAAGCATTGATAGATACAAGGTGAGACTCATGGCTAGAGGGTTCTCCCAGAAGGAGGGAGAATAATATGATGACAACTTTTTCTAGTAACCAAATATACCTCTACCTGAGCCATTATATCTCTAGTAGTATCCATGGGTTGGAGTTTACATTAGATGAATGTGAAGACTGTTATTCTCAACAGAGTAATTGAAGAAGAATATGTAGAGAAACCTCAAGGTTTTGAGGTATGCCAAAAAGGGACCCTTGTATTCAGATGGAAGAAGACCTTGTATGGATTCAAGCAAACTTGGTGCAGAGCCTCTCAAGCCTCTCATGTATAATAGAAGCGTGGAGAAAAATTCATATGACAGAGAAAGTATATTGAAATGGTTCTTCAAGAAGTCCAGAATGATGGATTGCAAATCCATGGAAAAAATCCCATGATGACAGATATAAAGAAGTTGAGAGACTCTAATCTAGTAGACCCATCTTTGTATCGACAATTGATTGGCTCGTTAATGTATTTGGAGAATACTCAACCAGGTATTTGTTTTGTGGGATGTTTAAGTTCTGATGTACAACTTAAGGGATTTATCAATTCATATTGGGTAGGGAGTGTAGATGACAGAAGAAGTGCTACTTGGATATGTTTCAATTTGAGCTTTGCCACGATGTCATGGGTTAGAAGGAAACAAAAGTTTGTTGCACTCAACACTGTAGAAGAAGAGTATATTACAACTTATGATTCTTGTACGGAAGCAGTGATTCTCTGTAAGTTGGTTTATGGATTCTTTGATCAAGTGTTGGATTCAACTGTGATATATTGTGATGATCTAAGTTGCGTGAAGCTTTCATAGAACCCGATGATCCATGATAGGTCGAAGAACATTGAGATAAAACATTATTTTCTCTATGATAAATTCTAGAGGGGAGAAGTGGTTCTTTATTATATCTCCACAGATGAGCAGATAGCAAATATTTTGGTAAATCCTCTGTCCAAGATGAAGAGTTTGTGTACTTAAGGGACAAGTTGGGGCTCGTGGAGATGAATTCCTTATTGAAAAAGGAAGTGATTACTCTCAGGTTGGGAGGGAGCATTGATATGTTATTGATTTATGGACAGTCATTTTCCAGTTTGGAAAATGGTCTAGGTTGGGCAATTCCATTCTAGTCTAGAAAGTGGTTCGATATTTCTGACGGACAATCATTTTCTAGTTCGGAAAATGGTCCAGGTCAGACAATCATTTTCGTAATGAAAATGGTCTGATAGATTGTTGATCTACCATATACATTGATTCCCCTTGTGGCCAGTGTGGAGGAATGGTCTAGGAAAATCATTATTATTGACAGTCACTTTGAGTAGTGGTCAAGCAGAATGGTCCTTCTCGTTGAGCAGTCATTCTTTCGAAGTTCATAGTTGTGAGCAGTTTCAAAGAATGGTATGTTTTGGAGGTTGGTGCAGGACAATCATTTCCTTAATAAATGGCCCAGACAATCATTCCCTAGGGTAGACTCATTCTCTCCAAGTTTCAAAGTGATTAGTGCTGGAATAATGGCCCAGTTAGGTGAATGGTCCAGGTTCAACAATCAAGGACATGCATTCCCTAGGGCAGACTTATTCTCTCCAGGTTGCACTAGGATTAGTGCCAAAGGAATGGCCTAGTTAGGCTTATGGTCCAGGATCATAAATCAGGGACATATTTTCTTCTATGCTTAGGAAGAATAGTCCAGATAGCCCATGGCCGATGTTTTACTTTCTGAGAGCAGATGCTCTTCCATATATCATAGATGTGAGTGGAAGAATGGCCCAAAATACTTAGTTTGTATCATGATATTGTTATGCAGATTGATATCAAATGATATGAATGTTGTGGAAACTGTATCTCTCTCGATAGTAGTTGTATGATACTGTAGTGGATGTGTTCCATTGGTTGTGACTATGTGTCATTGGTTAGTAGTCTTGTGCCACTAGGTGTGGTTGTGTACCACTGGATAGTAGTTGTGTACTACTATGGATAGACACAATTGTGTTTTATTGGATGGCATTGCTCTGATTTCCATTAAGACTACCACTAGTGTTGGAGATGATTTCCAGCTAGATGGATGGTCAGTGTGTTTATGGACAGACATTCTCTAGGCGAAGAATGGTCCAGGTAGGACAGATTGTTGGTGGATAGACATCCTTCCTATGGAGGATGGTCCAGGTTGAAATATTGTTGGTGGACAGACATTCTCCCTATGGAGAATGGTCCGGGTTGACAGATTATTGTTGTACCATGGACAACTATTCTTATAGGATGTATGTCTGTATTAGAAGAATGGTCTATCTCCCTGAGTTCACAGTAGTAACCATAGTGGAGATATTGGTACAAGAAAAACATTTTCACTAAGTTCACAGTAGTGGCCAGAGGGAAAATGGTCCAGGATAGTCATTCTTCTAGGATGTATGTCTGGATTAGAAGAATAGTCCTTGTAGTCCATGGTGTGGCTTCTATCATTTGTTGGAATAGTTATTATTCTATGAGATATGTCCATATTAGAAGAATGGTTCTTGTATCACTCTGTGGAGTGAGTGAATTATTCATCATCATGCTCGATTACTTAGATGGAGTATGGCTTCGAGAGATGATCAAGTTGATGTTATCAGATGATATTGATAGTGATGATGTTTCTCATGAGTTGATATATGTGATCATGAGATAGATTATGTGGCTATGATTATGCTACCCGTTGAATGGTATGTTTGTGCTCAAGACCATTTCCTTTAATACTTCCCTATCTAGGAGGGAGTGTTGATATTATGGTAGCTGCGGGAGGTATTAACCTCCACATGTAACCTTTGAAAAGACTAGAATATTCCGGGAAGAAAGAGAAACCCTAAAACATTGGATAATGACCCTAGAAGATAAGTCGGCTTAAGAGAATATTTAATATTGATTTCTTAGCCTCCAGAAAGAGAATTCAGCCTGGTCAAGTGAGATAGAGCAGTGTAATAGAGGGTGCTAGAGCTCATTTGTCACTCCTACTCTCACAACTGCATAAGACTAGTGGTGCGCAAGTTTGGAGAGGGAGTGAAACTATAGCTGCTACAGTTGGGATTTTGGATTTTGGTTGGACTTTCTCTTGGTTATGGTTTGAAATTTGTGCTTGGTCTTTGGTTATTCTTGATTGGTGTGCTATCCTTGGAGAAAGGTATGCTACCTTGGTTGGATATTGGTCTACTTCCAGAATTATTCTATATGTCAAGGTTAAGGTGCTCAGGGGTGGACTTTGTGTCTCTGGTTGGGTGACAATATTGCTATATTGTCTATGGAAAAATGAGCACATCTCTTTATTTCTAACAAGGAGGACTACATGCAGGAAATACAAACAATTTCATGGGTTACTTGAAACCATTGTTTCACCTAGTTGGAAACCTCTGCAACCCTTGTTGGTACCCCTTCGAGTAGTACCGCATTAGACAACACCTATACATGGCCATCACTCCCATGCACCTTTAGGTATATAGGGAGTCCCCTAGTTCTTTTGAAACCAGTTATAGATCAACCTATCATCCGTCTCACAACTACAGTGGCACCAAGAACAACAATTTTCCAATATAAAACTTGTGGCCACCCCTTAAATATTTGGAAAAGAGAAATTCATGAGGAAAGTTGAAAATATATAAGTTTTCAAAAGACAAAATCTCATGAGATGTTATACATGGATCACAAGTGCAAGTCATGCATTCCATGCATCCCTTTCTTCTCTCCTTAAGAATCTATAAGTAAGAGAGCCAAAGTTTAGGGATACGAGTCTATTTGCAAGAATCCTTAATCTATTGAATTGTAGTGAGAATCCTTTGTCATGAATTTGATACCATTTTTTAGTGTTGGTAAATAACATTAGTGTGATAAGAGATTAGGTGAAATTTTATTAATCACACTTTGTTATCTTGTTGTGATACAATTCTCAAATCGTTCTAGTTCGATGAAGGTGGGCTTGTGAATAAGGAGGAGGTCTTTGGGTATTAGAGAAAGAAGTATAGAGGTGAATCTCAAGGTAATAATTCATGTTGTAAATATCTTTTAATTAATATATATCTATCTTCTCCACCCCCTTCCCCTCCCCAACAAAAAAAATAAAAAATCTTCATTTATGGATGTTATTGCTTATTTGATGAGGTTTTGTGTTGTTCTAATTAGCTTGAGTTATTAGATTGATACTTTATTCATGTAATTTATATTTATTATTTGATGAGGAATGAGGAACGTGTTTCTTGTTGGATTATTGTGCAAGTTATTTGGTGAAGTGGTGGAGCTAGATTGAAATCAAGCAAAAGCCATTGGATACATTGGAAAACTATCCATAATCATGGTTTTTCCTTATTCATTTCTCATTTACTTCTTAACACACATGTTAGTCTTAGGAGAAAGAAATGTGTTATTTATCCTTCCATTTGTTATTGTGTCTCATCCACTCAGTGAGGGTTTGATTGCTTAGCCTTTAGATAGTTTTCCTTATAGCAATGTCATATTTATTCGTTATTCATATTTTATTATTTGCAACAATGATGATGATTTCAATCCATTAAAAATAAATAGCCCCAAAGATTAGTTTGATTGGTATTTTTTCATGTGTGGAAGGTCATTGAGTCTTGATATCATATCTTATCAAATCCCTTCAAATTACCATTAGATATTTTGGTTGGCGAGTGGGAAGACATTTTTTTCATTCATATTTTATTATTTTTAAAACTTCCATGTGTAAACTCAACATTGATGATCCAGGTGGATATCAGTGACCAACCACCTTTTCCAACTAGCTCAAAATAGTTTTTTGGCAATTTTGGCAATTTACTATTTTTAGCAGTTTTTCACTTTCGAAGCTGTTTTGAGGCCCTAAACGATGTTTTCTCGGGGAAAATGGGGTGAAATATAGGAGTTTCCTTAATATTTTGTCCAAAATGAATATCCTCGATGATACCTTTCCAACGGGCTATCATACACCTAAAATGAAGATCGTATGCAAATGTTACGACCCTGGGAAGTTAATGTACTAACTTACCCAAACGGGGCCCACATGACTTTTGGCGCTTCATCTCCTAGGGTTAGGTTTTTGGATGTCTAGGGTTTTTGAAATTTCTGTTTATTGTAAAAAGGCCTTCAGAGCCTCATTGTAATCATCTTCTTCCGAATGAGCGCAACTGTCACATCTCTTCTCAGAGATAAGCAACCACCATTCCAACAAGCTTGTTTCCGCTGCATTTTACAGTTTCAGCTTATTTCTTTATTGAATAGAAAACCAATTTTATTGTATCTATGTTATTTTGTGTTAAGCACCTGTTAATAATCTGTAGTCATTTCATTTTTCTCATAAAATATGGATCAGTGGTATCAGAGCGGTCTGCTCCTTGTCATCTTATTGCATGTCCCCAACGAGGTCGGAGTACAAAGAGTTGGGTCTCGAGCTTATTTCTCTTGAGGAAAAAAGTTATCGCATGCCAAAGAAACCTCTCATGGCAGGAGAAAATAAATATTACGGGATAGGAGATCATTTCAAACTATTGATTGAGGAAGCCCTCATGCAACAAAGGAACGAGATGATGGATAGTTTCATGCAAATTCTTCGGCGGCTACTAACAGGCAACGCATCTTCTTCGAGCGGAGGCACTGCCCCCTTCAAGGTACAAATAAACTTTGATATTCCGATATTTGAAGGTCAAATAGATGTAGATGTTGTAGACAAGTGGTTGAATCTACTAGAAGGATATTTTTCTGTCCATAAATTTTCGAATAGAGAAAATATTACTTTTGTTCTCCTCAAAGTCGTTCCCCATGTCAAAGATTGGTGGTAAAATTTCTGTGAGAAAAAGGAAACAGAAGAACCCTCATTATTTAAAGTCATGACCACTTGGGAATCCTTTAGAGATGCTATTAAGGAACAATACTACCCTGTCAGAAGTTATGACGACTTGTATACCAAATGGACCACACTGCGGCAAGAAAGAGACCAAGTAGTGCCAGATTTCACAAATATCTTCCATACCTTGCACACCAAGATGGGTATCAAAGATTCAGAGCATCATCTGGTGCTCAAGTATCACGGTGCTTTGCATAGATACATCCATACTGAAATGAATTTTTGGACATCTCATCCTTGGGTGCGGCCTACCGATATACTGTCAAAATCGAGAAGAAGCTCAAACAAAAGACGCGAAAATTTGGGCCTAGGAACCCCTCACAACAAAAGCCAGGAAAGGATAGCCCCAATCCATAGAATAAAGGACAGAGAAAATATGGACAGTATCAGGACAACCAGTCCAAGCCACAAGAAAATAAGGACATCGGAAAGACAAAGAAAGATACCGGGAAGTGGTGCGACTTCCATAAGAGCCCTTGGCATAACACTATTGACTGCCGCTCAAAGTAGTCATTGGTGGCTGAAGTGAAAGCCTCTGAATCAGATGTGGGTTCTAACTCTGAGCCAGAACCAGAAAGGGGAAGACAGATCATTAACACGGAACCTAATGCCACCATTGCTACCACCAAGATCCATCCTGGTGAACCATACGAGCCAGAAGAAGGAAAGCACCTCTTCCATTCACAGATGTGGGTAAAAGGCACCCCGCTGCACTTCATCGTTGATAGTAGTAGCAAGAAGAACCTCATCTCAAAAGAGGTCATAAAGCGGTTGGCCCTACCGACAACGTCGCACCCACAACCCTACACCATTGGATGGCTCCACCAAGGAAGCGATCTTCGCGTCAGCCAACAGTGTCGACTATTGTACAACATCAATCCCTTCAAAGATGAGGTATTGTGTGATGTTGCTCCTCTCAAAATTTTTGATGTTATTTTGGGCCAACCTTATTTATGGAAACGTCATGTTGTATATGAGTCTAGGCCTCGTAGTGTTATTATTACTTTTAATAGGAAATTGTACAAGATACCCGAGGCAGTCCCACCTAGTGTTATTTCCTTGATCTCTGCTAAGAAATGCAGGAAGGTCATCTTTCAGACGGGGAAGTTTGTCTTCTTCGTGATTCGATCTCAAAATAAGTGAAATATCACAGCCACATCTAGGGTCTTTGCGACCGACCTCTCCACACGGCAGAAGCAAGTAGATAAAGTTGTGGAAGAATACTCAGATATCTTCTCCTCACCTGTCGAGGTACTTCTGCACTGCCAGGTCAAGCACCCCATCGATCTGACCCCCGGCGCACCGCTTCCCAATGGGATAGTATATCGTTGCTCTCTGTTAGAGAATGAGAAGATCAAGCGACAGATCCAAGAACTTCTCCACAAGGGGAACATCTGTCCTAGCTCATCACCTTGTGGGAGCCCAATCATGCTAGTACAAAAGAAAAATAGAACCTAACGACTTTGCATTGATTACCGGGCTCTGAATAAAATCACAGTAAGAAACCGATACCTGATTCCCTAAATCGATGACCTCCTTAATCAACTCACAGGGGCCAAATACTTAAGTAATATTGATCTGAAGTCTGGATACCACCATGTCCCGATAGAACAAACAGATGTATGGAAGACTGCCTTTAAGTCAAAGGAAGGCCTTTTTGACTGGTTGGTCATGCCTTTTGGTTTGAAAAATGCTCCAGCCACTTTCTTGAGGATGATGGATGATATCCTGTGACCATTCACCAATAATTTTGTAGTGGTGTATCTGGATGACATTCTCATTTACAACAAGACTTGGGTTGAACACTTGTAGCATATTCAACAGGTTATGCACACCCTGCAGAAGCACAAGCTATACACAAACTTGGAAAAATGGTCCTTTAGCATGGACATGATCCATTACCTGGGCTACATCATTGATCAGCATGGTGTACATGTGGACCCAACCAAGATCCAATTTATCCATGACTGGCTAGCCCCAACCACACTCATTGATCTTAGGAGCTTCTTGGGCCCTGCCAATTTCTACTGCAGGTTTGTGTTGGGATTCTCCCATATTGCATGAGCCCTCAGCCAAATAACTAGGGGTGGTGGTAAGGAAAAATTTGCATCAGACTGGTCCAAACAACAAGAGTTCGATGATTTGAAGTAGCACTTATGCTCATCCCCAATACTTTCACTACCAGACCTGTAACATCCCTTTGAGATCGAGACAGATGCTTCAGACTATGTTTTGGGCATCGTTCTCACTCAACACAGCCACCCTGTGGCCTATCATAGTGAGACACTATCAGATGTTTTCCGTAATTACCCTAATTACGACAAAGAAATGTACTCCATTGTGTAAGCCTACCACCAGTGGAGACATTACATTATTGGGAAGGAGACAGTCATCCACATTGATCATAAGCCACAATTCATGCAGACACAAGGAAAATTGCAAAATGACCGCCATCAAAAGTGGTCCACATACTTGCAGCAATTCCACCTCAACATCAAGTATAAAATAGGAAGCAACAATCGTGTTGTTGATTGCCTCAGCAGATCGCCAGTCGGGACACTCACCACGGTGCTAGACTCTTGCGGCCATGAGACCTATGGATGGACCCAACTCTATGAGACAGACCCAGACTTCGCCACCACCTACAAAATGTTGGGTGCAAACGCAATTGTCAATAATTTCCATCTTTAGGATGGGTTTTTGTGTCGTCTGGGCCATATCTATGTTCCATCAAGAGAGCGAGCGAAGATGATCTGGGAATCCCACTACAGTCGGGTGGCAGGACACTTCGGCGTCGAAAAGACAATTGAGATGCTACAGAAACATTTCTACTGGTCGAAACTTCGACAAGAGGTTAGAAAGTATATTAGGTCTTGAACTGCCTATGCTATTGCCAAACCGACCACTAATAAATAGGGCCTATACACCCCTCTTCCTACTTCTAATAGGCCATGGGAGTCCATCTCAATGGACTACATGTAGGGCCTCCTATCCACCAAGCGGGGAAATGACTGTGTTTTTGTGGTTGTTGATCGCTTTTCTAAGATGGCGATTATGGTTGTCTACAAGAAGATCATCATAGCAGAGTCCACTGCCAAACTCTTATTTGAACGAATCTGGGTACATTTTGGAATCCCACAAACCATTGTTTCAGATCGGGATAGTCGATTTCTCAGCACATTCTGGTCGAGCCTCTAGTCATTTCTGGACACCAAGCTCACCAAATCCACGACCTTCCACCCTGAGACAGATGGTTAAACCGAGGTCGTAAATCAAGTGATTGTGCATATCCTTCACATGTATAATTCCAAGAACCATCGCACATGGGATGAGAGCCTTCCCTATGTCCAACATAGATACAACTGAGCCCTGCATAGCTCAATCGACCACAACCCCTTTCAAGTGGGGTTGGGATTCCAGCCATTGGGTCCCATAGATGTTTCCCTTCCCCTTGCGGTCACCTTGATCGACTCATATCCTGCTCCAACTGAAGATGACAAAGCCACACAGTTCATTGAGTGCATCCAGCACATCCGCCAATAGGTTCAAGATATCTTACACAAGTCCAATGACAAGTACAAGCAACGCCATGATCAACATTGGGTGCCACATAAGTTTCAGGTGGGCAACAAAGTTTGGTTTCACTTGTAGAAATAATTCCTTACAGGACCCCCTCGGAAGCTTTGTCCACTCCATTATGGGTCATACACCATCACCAAGGCCATGGGGGATAATTATTTTGAGCTCAACATTCCTCCTTTCTTTGGCCTACACCCAGTGTTCAACGTGGATCTCCTTCGCCCTTATTTCCCACCATTATTTGACACCTCATAAGTAGTAGAACAACTGACACAAACATATCTCAACCCCAACTGCATACAACAGACATCCAATGATCAGATTGTGGACACACAGATCAAGGGCACTCGACAACAAAGGATCCATCTTTATCGAGTCATCAAAGCAGGGCAGCTCCTGCACCAAGGCAAGTGGCTCACTCGAGGCCAAATTCAACAGAAATTTCCTCATCTGATGAGGGAACTCAAAGCAATGGATATCATTGCTTCCTAAGGAGGGAGGATTGATCCAGGTGGATATCGGTGGCCACCCAACTTTTCCAACTGGCACAAAACAATTTTCTGGCAATTTTAGTAATTTACTATTTTTAGCAGATTTTTACTTCCAAAGCCATTTTGAGGTCCTAAATGATGTTTTTTGGGAAAATAGGGCATAATTTGATATTTCCCTTGATATTTTCTCCAAAATGAATCTCCTCGACGATACCTTTCCAACGGGCTATCATACGCCTAAAACAAAGATCGTATGCAAAATTTACGACCCTGGGAAGTTGATGTACTAACTTACCCAAACTGGGCCCACATGACTTTTGTCACTTCATCTCTTAGGGTTAGGTTTTTGGATGTCTAGGGTTTTTGGCATTCCTGTTTATTGTAAAAATTCCTTCAGAGCCTCATTGTAATCATCTTCTTGTGAATGAGCACAGCCGTCACATCTCTTCTCAGAGATAAGCCACCACCATTCTAGCAAGCTTGTTTCCGCTGCATTTTACAGTTTCATCTTATTTCTTTATTGAATAGAAAACCAATTTTACTGTATCTTTGTTATTTTTTGTTAAGCACCTATTAATAATCTGTAGTCATTTTGTTCTGCTGATAAAATCCAGATCAATTCACCACCAATATGACACATCTTAATCACACTTGATTATAGAATGTGCCTCTGGATGTGATAATGATGATGACTAATATCTATTAAAAACCAAATAAAATATTTTAAAAAATATAAATCCAACAAAAATCTCAGAAAAAATAACACCAATACTCACCTTAAAAAGATAAAAGAGAAAGAAAAAAATACAATTTATTTCATGCCTTTTTGTTGAAATAGGTTTCAATGTACTTGAAAGTTTATAGCAAATATCACTACCATGACCATATACATTTCATTTCCCATAACAACTATTGAATGCCCCAATAAATAAATTGTCAAAGGATATTGAATCCACACTTTAAATAAACATTAAATTGATTTCACATTGATAAAATCTAATTTTTTTAAATCCTTACCACTATTTCTCCATCTTATCTTTGCAACCTGTAAAAATTGTGTTCTCCAAAACATTCTGACAGAACAGACTGTTCTAAACTTAAATATCTATTATACTGTAACTCTGATCATTCATCGTTTATTGTTTTAACACCCAGATAAATGATAAATGAGATCAATTCCATGGCCCCAAAAGGATTGGGATGATGTAATCAACTCTGTGTACGCCTATCTATAACAGTGTATTAATTCTACACGATGCCCTGAATATGAGTACTCAGGCACACCATCTGAACCCGAATCTGATCATATCCACGTCAAGCTTTGGGCTTGATGTGCATATAATTAGACCATTAGTTTAGACAGGTATGCCCTTGTCAAATGCAAAATTGATATAGGGGCTGTAAAGAATGATATCAGTCAACATCTATTAAGAGAATTTTGGGAAGCCGCTGGATCTGTTCATTGTAAGGAATAAAAAAATTGTAAGGAATAAAAAAATGATTTTGATGCCTAGGGGCATGAAGATAAATAACAGCTAGGCCAGGAATACGAGCAAAGTGTGGCGAGTCTCCAATACCCGAAATCAGGGACAGCTTCGATGTTGGTGGTGTGATTCCAACTAGCCCGGGGGCAGGGGGCAGCTTCGATATTGGTGGTGTGATTCCAAGTAGCCCTAAATTTAGAGGTTTAATGTAGTTCTCTGATGGAATGTAGAGATTTAATGTATTTCTCTGATGGAATGTAGGATGCTCCTATGGTTATTCCACCTAGCAATGATGAATATCCAATACCCAAAATTGTGACAGCTTCAATGTTATTGGTGTAATTCCAACAAGCCCTAAATTTAGGGGTTTTATGCTTTTCTGTAAAGGAATTTAGGATGCTCGTGTTTTTATTCCAGCTAGTAGTGTTGTGAGTCCCATTTCCCAAAATCGTGGCAGCTACGATGTTAGTGGATCATTCCAAGTAGCCCTAAACCTAATTTAGGGTATTTTTGCATTTCTGTTAAGGAATTTATGATGCTCGTGTTGTCATTCTAACTATCCCTAAACTTAGGGGTATAAATGCTAGAAGTATAATGGTTGAGGAATTTAGGATGGTAACTAATTGTGATCTTTGTATATAAAGAGACCAACCTCTCTCTGTGTAACGAGACGAGCCTGTCTCTGTGAAACGGGGAAAGGGATTGTGTTACT
>JZKD02S1866372.1:515627-530267 GCA_000966675.3 Picea glauca
AGGAGTTCCTGGACCATTTTCTCAATTTCATTTTTTTGGGAAAAGGGGTGATGATACAGATGGATATTGGGAGGAAGGCTTCTGGGTACAAGGGGAATGGAATGATCATGAACACAATGGGAAGGAGGGAGGCCTTGGGGAGTGGAAAAGATCGATTAATGTTTAAAAAGGATGGCTTGGAGGTCTTGTGGTACCGAGGGTGTCTATGTTGCTTGTATGGCATGGAGTTGGGCGATAACACCAGAATGACCCTTTTTGAGAAGATTTTCCATGCGATGGGAACTAATGATCTCAGGTGAACCAACAGTGATTCCTTGGAACTTATATTGGTGGCCCTCCTGGTCGAATTGCATGGTTAAGTCTTTAAAATCCATGAGAATGGGACCCAAAGTCCTTAGCCAGTCTGGACCCAACACAATGTCACAACCTCCCATGTCGATAGCAAACATATGGGATTTCAGGTGGTAGTCACCAATTTGGAGACGCACATTTTCACAATGTCCTCCACATTTCATGGAACCACCATTGGCAATAATGATTTGGAAATTATTGACGGCATGGATGTAGCAATGAGTTTCTTGGGAAATGTGGTGATGAATAAAATTATGGGTGATGCCACTATCAACCAGAATGACGACCTTCCGATGCTTGATGTAACCGATCAACTTGAGGGTTTGGGGAGCAGAGAAGCCAATGAGAGCATTGAGGGAAATGATCGGTTCTACTTCAGGAGGGTCTGAGGGAGGGGTTATGTCAGTTGATTCAGGTGACTCAGACACAGAGGGATTTTCTTCATCTTCTTCCGAAATCTCCTCGGAGATGGCCATAAAAATATTTTGTTCTTTACACTTGTGGCCTGGGAAATATTTGTCATCACAGTTATAACAAAGGCCTTTGAGTTGGCATTCAGCCATTTCATCCTTGGTCAATTTTTGGATCTTTAGTGGAGCAGAGGGAGTAGTGGGATTTACTGGTTTAGGGAAAGGGATAAAGGAGGGTTTGTGGTTTTGAGAAGATACAACCTATTGTGCTTCTTTACCTCTTTTGGTAGCCTCCACCCAACTCGCAGGCTAAGCCATGAGGACATGGGCTCGAATTTCATCCTTGAGGCCACTGATAAAACACTCTCAGAAAAAGGCATCAGACATTCCCTTTGTTCTAAAATCCAGGCGCTCAAAGGCAGTTATAAAGTCTGCCATTGTTCCTAATTGTTTTAGCTTTGTCAAACGGCCCAAATGGTTGGTGTCAGTGTCAAAGCATTCATAAAGCTCTGCCACAAAGTGTGTCCAAGCAATATACCCTTGACGAGAAGTTTTTCTCCATTGCCACCATTGCCAACGTTCTTGATCTAGATGGAGAACACCATACCAGAGTTTGGCCAAGTCATCTATAATGTCGTATAAAGAGAAGTAATGTTCCATTTGGGTTACCCAACCAATGGGGTCCGAGCCATCAAATTTGGTCACATCCACCCTCAGAAGGCGTAGGTCACGTTGAAAGTGATGGTTCTGCAAGGTATGGGAATGAGAGGAATGGTCACCTTCAGTATGTGGAGGTCAGGAAGAGGAAGGGTTATCTATAGGGATATGCAGTTTGGTGGAGAGTGCCGAAAAGACTAATTCAAGCTGGGTGGTAAGGTCTTGTTTGATATCCCCCATTGAGTATTGCATGGTTGTATTGGTGGCGGAAACATTGGCACTAGTTGTTTCACTTCTTTTTGGGTCTCAATGAGACCATATTGCAAGGTTTTGAAGCGAGCTTCCAAGTCTTGGCTACGAGTATGGGCCATGAGGATAGGGAAATTGAAAAGGGGTGGGTGGGGTAAAAACATTTTCCAAAAAATGATATGGATGAACGTGATAAGGGAGACGAGATGAATCTAATGGAATAGGTCTCAAATAATGGTGAAAACAATTCCAGACTTTTTTTTTTAGTTTTTACGGAGTTATGCTCCAGTCTGAAGAATACTGCAAAGAGGAAATGCCCAAATTCTTAACCAGAAAGAAATGTGTATTTACTTGGAAACCTGAACACAGTTGCGTCGCAATAGATCTTATCTGTTTTAATTTGTTTATGTTTCTGTCCCCAAGGGTTAGGTATTCAAGGGTTCTACAGACAAGGGTTTTCCCTGTGCTATAGCTCTATGATATACGTGTGGGGTCCAGCAGTAGTACTTGGCCCAATATCTCAAGGAACTAACTAAGGAGGATAGATCGTACCCTTAGCCATACTACTCGACTACCTAGGTACTAGAGAGTATCTTTCCGAGTGTTTTTCTCAGTGACACTATAGAATTCAGGCGATCGATCGGTTTATCTAAAGAGTGTTGCAGGTAATCTAGGTCGATCCGTACACAGGTGTTGTCTGATGCGCTACCACTCAAAGGGGTACCAAAATGGGTTACAAGGGTGGCCAACATATGTGCTCTTAAGTACCACTTGTATTTCCTGCATGTATGAATCCCTCAACCGCAGGTTTATGCACGTAATGACAGATCTCTGTGGCTTAAAGACGCTGGAATACGTCTCTACCCTGAAAAAAATTTAACCCACACTTTCTGCCGAGGAAAGTGATCTGATACCACTTGTAATATACCAGATATAAAATGTATGCAGAACATTAATAAAATGCTAGTAATGGCAGAATAACAACAATATAACCAGAACATTCACCACAATAACACTGAAATGATATAAGAATAACAACAGAAATAGCACTTTGAATCTGAAAGCAATGTTCACGGGCCTCTTTGAGGGGGCAACCTCCAGTTGAGCATAGCTCTATTACAATAATATCCAAGCTAGGATTCTCATACCCTCGACTCCTATTTATACTAAAAGAAGCATCTAGAGGAAGATCCTTCTAGAAGTGAAAGCTTCTATTAGGTCTTCTTACATCCGCCTTATTCTATTTTATTGAAAGGCCTTATTAATATTGAACTTTATTACATCTGAATATATTGTTCTACCTATGTGCGGGTTAGGACCCTAACACTTTGGAGCCTCGAAAGTGGAGTACTTTGGTCATATTTTCGACAAAGATGGTGTACAAGTGGATCCTTACAAAAATTGAAGATATGAAGGATTGTGCTCACCCTAAAAATGTTAAGAGCTTGCATGGTTTTCTGGGTTTAACAGGCTATTATCACAAGTTTATTCATAATTATAGAAAAATTGCAGCACCTCTCACTACTCTCCTTAAAAAGAATTATTTCAATTGGAATCTAATAATTGATCAATCCTTCCATGCCTTGAAAGAGGCTGTGCACACAAATTTTGTCTTGTCATTTCCCGACTTCAACAAAACTTTTGTCCTGGAATGTGATGCTTCAGGGAAAGGAATTGAGGTGGCCCTCATGAAAGATGGCAAGCCTTTGGATTTCACTAGAAAACAACTTTTAGAGTGACATTTGGGCCAATCAATCTATGGAAATGAAATTTTGGTTATTCTACATGCCATGGGTCTCTGGCATCCATATCTATTGGGGAAAGGCTTCCAAATTAAAATTGATCATCATAGCCTCAAGTATTTTTTGGAACAATGAATTTCCTCCCCGAGCAAAAAACAATGGGTGACCAAGATATTTGTATATGATCTAGATGGATGTCAGTGGCCTCCCACAATTCCAACTGGCTCATTTTCGCAGTTTTCTAGTTGGACAGTCTTTTCTTAGTTTTTGGGTCCCTGACTTTCGGGGCCATTTTGAGGCCCTAAGAATCGTTTTTAGGGCTTGCCACATTGAATATGTGTAGGGCTCGCCACAGGCAACATGCGTAGTCCTCGGATAGAAATTTCCAACGAGGTATCGTGCACCTAAAACGAAGATCGTATGTAAAAGTTACGACTCTGAGAAGTTGATGTACTAACTTACCCAAACGGGGCCCACATGACTTTTGGTGCTTCATCTCTTAGGGTTAGGTATTTGGATGTCTAGGGTTTTTGACATTCCTGTTTATTGTAAAAAGGCCTTTATATCCTCATTGTAATCATCTTCTAGTGAATGAGCATAGCCATCACATCTCTTCTTAGAGATAAGCCACCACCATTCAAGCAAGCTTGTTTTCCACTACATTTTACAATTTCAGCTTATTTCCTTATTGAATAGAAACTCGTTTTACTATATATCTGTTATTCTATGTTAAGCATCTTTTGATAATAATTTGTTTTCATTTAGTTCTACTCATAAAATCTGGATTAGTGGTATCAGAGTAGTCTTCTCCTTGCCGTTCTTAATGCATGTCCCCAACAAGGTCAGGGTACAAAGAATTGGGTCTCGATCTCGTTTCTCTTGAGGAAAAAATCTCTCTCATGCCCAAGCGACCTCTCATGGAGGGAGAAAAGAAAGACGATGGGATACGAGATCCCTTCAAAATATTTCTCGAAGAATCCCTCATGCAACAGAGGAATGAGATGATGGATAGTTTTGTGCAAATCCTTCGACAATTACCAACAAGTGACACATCTTCCTCAAACGGAGGCGCCGCCCCCTTCAAGGTACAAATCAACTTCGATATTCCTATATTTGAAGGTCAGATAGACGCATATGTTGTAGACAAATGGTTGAATCTGCCAGAAGGGTATTTCTCTATCCATAACTTCTAGAATAGAGAAAATATTACTTTTGCGCTCCTCAAAGCCATTCCCAATGTCAAAGATTGGTGGGAAACTTTCTGGGAAACAGAGGAACCCTCATTATTTACAGTCGCACTCACCTGGGATTCCTTCAAGGATGCTATTAAGGAAAAATAATACCATGTTGGAAGTTATGACGACTTGTATACAAAATGGACCACATTGTAGCAGGAAAGAGACCAAGTAGTGCCCGAGTTCACAAACATCTTCCATACCTTGAACACAAAGCTGGGTATCAAATATTATGAGCGACATCTAGTGCTCAAGTATCACGAAGGTCTGCATAGATACATCCAGGCTTAAATGGATTTTTTGGAAATCTCATCCTTGGGTGTGGCCTACCGATATGTCATCAAAATCGAGTAGAAGCTCAAACAAAAGACGCGGAAATTTGGGCCTGGGAACCCCTCATAGTAAAATCTAGGAAAGGGTGCCCCCAAACCATAGAAAAAAGGACAGAGAAAATATGGACCACCTCAGGACAACTAGTCTAGGCCAAAAGCAAAGGAGGACACCGTAAAGACAAATAAATATACTAGGAAATGGTGCGACTTCCATAAGAGCCCCTGTCATAACACTGTTGATTTCTGCTCAAATTAGTCACTAGTGGCTGAGGTGAAAGCCTCTGAATCAGATGTGGGTTCTAAATCTAAGTCAGAACTAGAAAGGGGGAGACATATCATTGATGCAGAAACCAGTGCTATTGTTTCTATGACCAAGATCCAACCCGATGAACCAGACAAGCCAGAGGAAGGAAAGCACCTTTTTCATTCACAGATGTGGGTGAAAGGTATGCTTATACACTTCATCATTGATAGTGGTAGACAAAAGAACCTCAACTCAATAGAGGTTGTCAAGTGACTCTCCCTACCAACAACGTCACACCCGGAGCCCTACACCATCAGATGGCTCCTCCAAGGAAGCGACATCCGCATCAACCAACAATGTCGCCCGTCATAGGACATCAAGCCATTCAAAGATGAGATATTGTGTGATGTTTCCCCTCTCAAAGTTTGTAATTTTCTTTTGGGCCAACCATATTTATGGAAATTCCATGTTGTATATGAGTCTAGGCCTCACAGTGTTATTATTACTTTGAGCAAGAAATTGTACATGATATAGGAGGCAATCCCACCTAGTGCAATTTCCTTGATCTCTACCAAGCAATGCAGGAAGGTCATCTCTCAGACGGGGAAGTTTGTCTTCTTCATGATTCACTCTCAGAATGAGCGAAATATTGCAGCCATATCCAGGGTCTCCACGACCAACCTCTCCACACAACAGAAGCAAGTGGATAAGGTCGTGGAAGCATACTTAGATATCTTCTTCTCAACTATCGGAGTACCTTTGCACTGTCAGTTCAAGCACCCCATCGATATGACCCTCGACACACCGCTACCCAATGGTCTAGTCTACCTCCGCTCTCTGTTAGAGAATGAGGAGATCAAGTGACAGATCCAAGAATTGCTCCACAAGGGGTACATCTGTCCCAACTCATCACCTTGCGGGAGACCAATCGTGTTGGTACAAATAAAAGATGGAACTTAGCGACTCTAAATTGATTATTGGGCCCTAAATAAAATTATAGTTAGAAATCAGTACCCAATTCCCCGAATCGACGACCTCCTTGATCAAATCATGGGGGCCAAATACTTCAGTAAGACTGATCTAAAGTTTGGCTACCACCAGGTCCCGATAGAATAGACAGATGTATGGAAGACCACCTTCAATTCAAAGGAAGATATTTTCGAATGGTTGGTCATGCCCTTTATCTTGACAAATGCTCTAGCTGCTTTCATGAGGATGATGGACGATATGCTGTGACCATTCACCAATACTTTTGTAGTGGTGTATCTATATGACATTCTCATTTACAACAAGACTTGGGTAGAACACTTGCAACATATTCAACAGGTTCTGCACACCCTGCGATAGCACAAGCTATATGCCAACTTGGAAAAATGCTCCTTCGGCATGGACAGGGTCCATTAACTAGGCTACATCGTTGATCAACATGGTGTACATGTTGATCCAACTAAGATCCAATTCATTCATGACTGGGCATCCCCAACCACACTCACTGAGATTTGGAGCTTCTTGGGCCTTGCCAATTTCTACTACAGGTTCATGTCAAGATTCTCCCATATTGCATGGGCCCTCAACCAAGTAACAACAGGTGGTGGTAAGGAGAAATTTGTGTCGGGTCAGTCCCAACAACAAGATTTCGATGATTTTAAGCAGTGATGGTGCTCAACCCTAGTACTTTCACTATCAGACCTACAATAGCCCTTTGAGATCGAGACAGATGCTTTAGATTATGTTGTGGGCATCGTTCTCACTCAACACAACCACCTCGTGGCCTATCATAGTGAGACACTATCAGATGTTGTCCATAAGTACCCTACTTAGGAAAAATAAATGTACTCCATTATGCAAGCCCATCGCCAATGGATACATTACATTCTTGGGAAGGAGACAGTCATCCACACTGATCATAATCCATTGCAGTTCATGCAGACACAAGGAAAATTGTAGAATGACCGCCATCAGAAGTGATCCACATACTTGCAACAATTCCACCTCAACATCAAGTATAAAACATGAAGCACCAACCATGTCTCTAATTTCTTCAGCAGACCGCCAGTCGCAACACTCACCAAGGTTCTAGAATATTGTGTCCATGAGACCTTTGGATGGCCCCAACTCTGTGAGACATACTCGAACTTCTCCACTACCTACCAAATGTTGGGCGCAAATGCAGTTGTCGCTATTTTCCATCTTCAAGATAGGTTGTTGTGTCGTCTGGGCCATATCTGTGTTCCATCAAGCGAGCGAGAAAAGCTAATCTTGGAATCCCACTACAGTCGGGTGGCAGGACACTTCGGTGTTGAAAAGACAGTGGCAATGTTGCAAAAACATTTCTACTAGCCAAAACTTCGACAGGAGGTCAACAATTATATCAGGTCCTGCACCGCCTGTGCTATTGCAAAACCGACCACTAAGAAACAGGGCATGTACACCCCTCTTCCTACTCCTCACAGGCCATGGGAATCCATCTCCATGGACTACATGTTGGGCCTCCCATCCACCAAGCGGGGAAATGATTGTGTTTTTGTGGTTGTTGATTGCTTTTCTAAGATGGCAATTCAGGCCGCTTGCAAGAAGAGAATCACAGTAGAGGCCACTGCCAAGCTCTTCTTTGAACGAGTCTGGGTCAATTTTGGAATCCCACAAACCATTGTCTCAAATCATACATTTGATTTCTCAGGACATTCTGGTCGAGCCTCTGGTCACTGTTGGACACCAAGCTCAACAAATCCATGACCTTCCACCCCCAGATAGATGGCCAAACTGAAGTCATAAATCGAATGATCATGCATATCCTGTGCATGTATAATTCCAAGCACCCTCACACATGGGATGAGAGTCTTCCCTATGTCCAACATATCTACAACTGAGCCTTTCATAACTCAATTTTCCATATCCCCTTTCAGGTGGGGTTGGGATTCCGAGTATTCGGTCCCATAGATATTGTACTACCCCTTGCGGTCACCTCGACCGACTCATATCCTTCTCCAAATGAAGCTGACAAAGCCACCTGGTTCATTGAGAAGATCCAACATATCTGTCAACACATTCAGGATATCCTATAGAAGTCCAATAACAAGTACAAGCAGTGCCATGATCAACACCGGGTGCCACATAAGTTTAAGGTGGGCGACAAAGTTTGGTTGCATTTGCAGAAAGAACGCCTTACCAGATCCCATCGAAATCTTTTCCCACTGCATTATGGGTCATACACCATCACCAAGGCTATGGTTGATAATGATTTTGAGATCAACATTCCTCCTTTCCTTGGCATGCACCCATTGTTCAATGTGGATCTCCTTCGACCTTATTTCCCACCATTATTTGACACCTCAGAGATAACAGAACAACTGACACCAACAGAGCTCAACCCTGAATGCATAAAACATGCATCCAATGATTAGATTGTGGACAAATAGATCAAGGGCACTCTCCAGCAAAGGATCCAGCTTTATCAAGTTTTCAAAGTAGGGCAACTCTTGCACCAAGGCAAGTGGCTCACTCGGGGCCAAATTCAGCAGAAATTTCCTCATCTAATGGGGGCACTCAACACAATGGAGACCATTTCTTCCTAAGGGCGGAGGATACTGATCCATATTTTATGAGAATAACTAAATGAATACATATTATTATCAAAATATTCTTAACACAAAATAACAAATATACAGTAAAATTGGTTTCTATTCAATAAGGAAATAAGATGAAACTGTAAAATGCAACGAAAAACTAGCTTGCTCGAATGGTGGTGGCTTATCTATGAGAAGAGATGTGACGGTTGTGCTCATTTGCCAGAAGATGATTACAATGAGGATCTCAAGGCCTTTTTACAGTAAAAAAGAATGTCAAAAACCCTATACATCCAAATACCTAACCCTAGGAGATGAAGCGCCAAAAGTCACGTGGGCCCTGTTTGGGTAAGTTAGTACATCAACTTCCCAGGGTAGTAATTTTTGCATACAATCTCTGTTTTAGGCACACAATATCCTATTGGAAAGGTCTATCCGAGGACTACACATGTTTTTTGTTGTGAGCCCCACACATATTTACTGTGGCGAGCCCTAAAAGCGATGTTTAGGCCTCAAAACGACCCCGGAAGTCAGGGACCCAAAAAATAGGAAAAACTGCCAAAATGAGCTAGTTGGAATAGGTGGGAGGCCACCGACATCCATCTAGATCAGTATATGATTATGCGATCATTTACAAGAAGGGAAAATAAAATGTGGTTGTTGACGCTCTTTCTAGGAATTATGAAGAGAAAGATTCCCTCTTTTCTCTCTCCTTCATTGTACCAGATTGGCTCCAAGTTGTTCACCAGGAATGATTGCAAGACCCCAAGTTTTCTCGTTTGATCCAACAATTTCAGCACTAGTTTCAATCTTCTCTAGGGTACTCTTGGGAAAATGAAGATCTTTTCTACAAATGTCATCTATATTTAAGAAAACAACCACAACTTAAATCCACAATGCTTTCTGAGCTTCATGCTTCACCCAGAGCTAGGCATTCATAGTTTACCAAAACGGTTTGAAATGGGACATTCACACCTTTGTGGTTGAATGTGATACCTGTTAGTGAAATAAGAGAGAAATAATCACATCTCTAGGAACACTCCAAGCGCTTCCGATTCCACCTATTGTTTGAAGGGATATTTCTATGGATTTCATTATTGGCTCACCTAAATAAGATAATAATTCAATCATCATGGTGGTAGTAGATCATATTTCCAAATATGCTCATTTCTATGCTCTTTAACATCCATTCACCGCCTCCACGGTGGCTCAATTTTTTATGGATAATATATTCAAACTTCATGGCATGCCTCATTCCATTGTCTCTGACTGAGATGCAACTTTCACCAACAATTTTGGCAAGAATTGTTCAAGCTCCAGGGAACCCAATTGCATATCAACAATGCCTATCATCCCCAGACTGATACCCAAATGGAATTTTTAAACAAGTATTTGGAAACATATTTGTAGTGTTTTTCCTCTTACCGAAAAAATCAATGGGCCTAATGGCTACCCCTAGTTGAATGGTGGTACAACATGTTAGCACTCTGTAATTTTCCCGGTTGTGGGAGTAAAACCATGAAGGTAACCTTCAAACCACCTTTAGGCTTGGAATATGGCCTTTCTAAACCAGAGAGGGCTCTCTCACCGTAAATTAGGCTCAGTGGCCAGATCTGAAATGTAAATAAGGTTTGTAAAAAGATTGGTGGCAAAGCTAGGACAAGGTATCCATTGGGCAAGGAGTCAACTTTGTGGCAAATGGAATTATCAATGACTGGATTTTGGAACTATTAATGAAACATACGATAGGTAGTTGACAATATTTCAGAAAAGTTTTTTTGATGTGTAAAGGAAGAAAAATGAAAACACATAACTATAATTAGAGAACCAACCTAGATGAATTCAGACTAAGTTAAGAAGAAGATGCAGTACTTTAAATGTTTTAATCTAGAGCATCAATATAAGATGAATTCTAGACCATCACTTTTCAATTTAAGTACATGAAGCTTGTAGATGGAATGAAAAAGGAGAAAAAACGAGAAATGCATACATACTGAAGAGACACACACTTCAAATTACTAGCACAAGAACCTCTGATTTGAAAGTACTGTACCTCATAATTAATTTTCCATTAAAATCCAGAAAAGGCTACAAAATGGTCAATCGAAAAGACTTCTATGTTTCTTCCCACACTTAGTACATTCAAAATTACCAAATATAAAGGAAAGAATCTTCCCCAAGCTGAGGAGTTCAAGCTCAACCACTATCCTATAGTTTTGGATCTAGTTACATCAAAATAGGAACAAACTCAAAACTACTTGCTAAGAAATAGGAGTCAATTTGCTGGAAAATAGGGGTAAAAGATAATATTATATCTCTCGAAACATGATATCTGTTACAAAAATGGGAGAGGTTTTTGGATATGAACCCATGCTTGAGAAAACCCTCTTCCATTTTTCAAAAATTATTCTCCAGCTTCTCAGGATCTGCGCCCAAAGAGAATAACTAAAACAAGAAATCATTAAATATTTAAATCTGAAAAATAGGTTGAAAATATCCCTTTGAATCTCCCAAATTGCGAAACCTATAAAAAAATGAGAGAGAATTTTTTTATTGGGTTCGTTCTTGACAAAATCCTCTTTTTTTTTTCAAAAAATATCTCCAATTGTTCAAAACTCGATCTTGAAGTTGAATGCAAACACATCGTGCCCTGCAGACTTTGCATAGCGAGGTTGCACAACAAGGGTTCTTTTCAAGTTTTTCTTCATATGGGTGACCATTGTAAGGTGTCTGGAGGCTATTACTTTCCATTCTAATGTTCCAAATGATATGTTGACTTTTCTTCTTGACATACTTTGTGTAGTATGTTGTTGCAGTTCGTTGTGTAACTGTATGCTACAACAGTTGTGTAGCGAATTTACACAACGACTATTTATTTTAGTTATCTTCAGAGAATTGGTTGTTATAAGGTAGTTGAGGCTTGTACTGACCAATCTATTATCCCAATGAGATGTTTCACTGTATAAACCTAAACCTTCATCCCAAACATGTCCCTTTACTCCAATTTTCAAAACTTGAAACTTTTTAAGAACTATAACACTTTGATCTTTATCCCGAGTGAGTAGCATACATACTATTGTTTTTGTTGAAGCTAATGAACTGTCTTCAAATTTTCCTGAACACCCAGACTACACTTATCACAGTGAGAAATCCATTTCTACATAAAATGTATCCAACAACACTTGCGTAGCGTGAGATCGCTACGCAAGTTCCGTGCATTGCTTTTTCCAAAAGTAAATTTATCTTAAAACGTTTTAGTCCTTTGGTGATCAAAAAGAAAAAATTGAAAAATGGGCTATGAATATTATACTTCAGCCACCTCTGCAAGCAGGTCTAATTTTCCCCTTGCTTCTTCATCAACCTTTGTATGTTCCATCCTTAGTTTCAAAGCCCTGATTTCTTTCTTCAATGACAAATTTTGGCTATACAGATTTGCACAACGATAACTAAAGTTGCAACCAATGGGATCAAAGGAACTTAACCAGGTTTGAATCAATCATTCAATCTTGAAAAATGAAAACAAGACCCTTCAATCATTAAAAAATGGATAGTTGTAGGATAGGAGATAAAAATTGTGCAAGACAGAGGATGCATAGCGGATGAACAGAGCTTGCGTAGTGGGCAAATTTTCTGGTCCTTTCGAAGGAAGAGGAGCATAACTAATGAAGAATATCTTTTGCATGAAGACAAAGGGAGGGAATAATTTCATATGTCAAGGAAAATGGGATTTCAAAGTGCTGATTAGACATGATTTGATAGTTTGGGTAGCGCTAATGTTTACACGGCGTACTTACATAGCATGTGATCTTTACCAAAAATACTTTGGTAAATTGGTACATATGACATAATGATTTATGATGGCTCCTCATTTTTCACCACATGTCATTATAACTCATAAAATAATTTAAAAACCATTTCCTATAGACCTTTGACTTGACTCTTTATCATGACAACAACCTTAGACTCATGACTGGTGACTAATGCATACACTTAATAACTCAAACTAGGAATGCATTGGTCTTCCCAAGACCAACACATGACTATGACAACTCTTCACATACATATGACATCACCTTAAAATTAAGGACTCTAACATTGTCTCCAATGGGGATGGCATCCTCCCTATGAGGTTCCAAAGAATAGAAGATCATGTGCCCGATCCATTGGGTTGCTTCCAACCTCAAAACCATAATCTGCAAACTTACCTGCAACCTGCTCCTTTCAAACTGAAACCAAACTGCAATATGCTCCTTTCAAACTGAAACCAAACTGCAACCTGCTCCTTTCAAACTGCAACCCAAACTGAGAATCACAACTATCAACTGTGAACTGAAAAATGAATTGAAAGTGTACTGCTGAAAAAGATGCTCAAAGTGTTGATCTTATTCAGGAACACTCCTACCTACCCTAAGTTGATCTCTAAGCTATTTGATTAGGTGAAATCAGAAATCCAATTCATCCATATAAGCACTTTGTCAACTATTCCACCTCCTTTCTTACACTCCTTCAGAGGAAAAATGTGAAGCCTACTTGACGACAACTCCAATGAAAACTTGAAATTAGATTCAACTTTGACAAAATTCAAAAACTTAGGCCCACTTGATGACTACAAGAAAGCTGCAAAAGGATCCTCAAATGAGTACAAAATACAATCATACTGTATCAACCCTTCAACGACATCTTTTCTTTCATGCAATTTCAACTGTTGACTGTCATAAAAGGAATGAAAATATGCATTGGATTGTTGTAATAAAACATCTATTGGCAGCAAGGATATAGCTGATTTTGACACTAACTCATGATCATCTTCACTTCCATCCTTACAACTGATCATAGGCTGCAAATTGTGACTATTGAAACCCTCCATATAATCAGCTACTGGGTCAAGAAAAACAAGAGATTGCTACAATTCGTTGTCAATTTGCCCCATTGAGTCTAGATGAATTTGCATCAGCCCATACTCCTCAACTTCATTAATGGTTTCAAAATTTTCTCTCAACAATTTAAATGAAGAAAATCATAAAGGCAAAGAATTTTCGTCAACAAACTCATAGTTTTCTCCATGTTTATTGGCGTAACTGTGGAACTGCCGACTTATAACACTATGAAAATTCTCCTTTAGTAATTGGAATGAAGAAAAGCACAAGGGTAGAGTATTTCCTTCACTTGATTTGGTACTTTCCTCATTTTATTCATCACTGTCATAATTGAAATATTCAGGTTGATTGCTTTCCTGGGATTGCTGAAAATCATCATTTCCTAACGAAGAAAATGCAGCTGCTTGTTCTGAAAAGTAACCCTCAAAATAAAAAATAGAATCATCATCATATTCTTCATACTTGGGAAAGTCAACTACATTTGCAATTTCATCAAACATGAAAATTGGGACAACAACTTGCTCCTCAATAGGATGATCTACAAATTCACTTTCATGATACTCAACAAGTGAATATATAAAACAAACAAATTCCTCATCACAAAAGAGATTAAGAGTTGAATCAACACCATATTTTTGTTCATGCTCAATATCAGGTTCGTACACTTCACCATCTAACTCTTCATCTCCAAAGTGATCAGATAACTTACCACAAGCTTGTAAATTGTCTTCAACCTCTTGAGCATCATTAAACATCTGCTACAAGGTAACAGATCTCCTTTCCAATAGAAAAAGAGACCCATCTAGATGAAGAGCTAATGCATAATATAGCTTGGTAGTACCTTCAGGTGGTTGGATGATCTAAGTGGATATTGGTGGCCACCCACCTTCTCCAACTGGCCCAAAACATGTTTCTGGCAATTTTGGTAATTTACTATTTTTAGCAGTTTTTAACTTCCGGGGCCATTTTGAGGCCCT
>JZKD02S1866372.1:577792-604416 GCA_000966675.3 Picea glauca
ACATAAAAGACTAAGCTAAGAATTAAACTAGGAAGGGAAAAAACAATTAAACTATTGTGCATAAGGACATAAGAACAAGAAACAAACAAGACTCATGTCACCAATGGAAAGGATTTTATTAGTGAAAAGAAAACACCAAAGAGAAAGGGGACTTTGGGTCCCTTCTTCCTCCAAGGGAGGGCTCTTGGACCCCCAAGATTGAGCTCTTCTTATAACTTGAAAACTTGAAAGAAATGGTGAAAGAATCCAAAGCTAACCCACTCAAAAGGTGATGTGGATTTCCCAAATGGAATGGTGCTAGTATGCTCTTGATGAGAAAAGAGGTTTCCCTAAGAGAATAGCAACAACATAACCTTGCAAATGAATTCCTTGAAGATGTAGTGCACCCATGGCCTTGTTTTATAGCACCACTTTGAGGTATTGTGCAACCAACTTTTAGTGTGAAAAGGGGTTGTTTAGGGCACCTTTAGGTCTTTGACCAGCCACCCAACCGGATCCAGCCAAGATTTGGATGTCAAATCAACTTGGAAGCTGAACCAGAAGTGGGTAGGAGGCCGACCAACATCATAAATGTGTCATTCTCATGTGTGCGTGGATTTTAGCGTCCATAGTCACGCATCGTGCACATGTGTGTTTTTCCTACATTTCTTGATGGTGCATGTGCGCGCGTGCCATGTATAGTCATAGAACATCCTGATTTTATAACTGGTTGGATAGTTTTGGACCTTTTGGAAATGCTTTTTTGGTAATTTTGGTCCATGGGTGAACTAATAGCTGTTTGAAGATGTTGGATTCTTGTAACCATTTACGGACGAAATTTCAGTGATAACACTTACATCTAAGAATACTCTTCTAGCGAACCGAAGTTCCTAGAGCGTAACTTTATTTGTAAAATTAGTCATCCGGACCGAAAAAGGTGTAAACTACTGCCAGATATATGTTCCTTCAAATTTGATTTTGGTGAGCGTGAAGGGAAACAAGATCGCTCAACAATATTTTCAATTTTTGAGAGTCTGAAAAGGGATTAAAGAAGACTCTAGGGGGGCTTCTTTTCCTAAGTAATCTAGACAAGATTGAAAAGAATAAATATAGTCTCATTAGATATTGCTTTCAAATTTTAAACGAGCCTAAAAGACAACAAACCATGCTCTTAGGGAGTCCCGTGGGAAAGGTCAAGAATGATGACTAGGAAGAAGAATGAGGCTTCATTGCAAAGTCATGGCAGGACTAAAAGGACTCCCATGCCTATGAAGTACTTCGGCATGGGAACAAAATGGAAAACAAGGTTCTAACTAGGATGCGCATGGAAGGAAGGCTCTACCACATAAAGTATGACACACTTATCAACAAGGAAGGCTAGTGTCACAATTGAGTGGGGTCAATCCTAAGGCCAAATGAACCAGGAAATGGATAATGAAAAAATGCAAGTAGGGAAAAATATAACCTATATGTCAATTTCGAGGTCGATACCTATTACAACGGATCGATATGATGAACACATGTCAAAGAAAAATGTCTCCAATATCCTGCATATAAGGCCAATAACACTCATCCAGAAGTTAATAAATCCAATATAGATAGAAACTTCAGAAAAATAAGAGGTGCCACTGAATAAAAAACTTGAAAGCAACAAACATGGACTTTACAATATGGTAAAAAGCACCGCACAACCTAAAAACTCATGTGTAGTACTCTTTCAGGTAGATACCGTTGCTAGGCTCTGACCAAGAATCTCTTCAATAGTCAACCTAGAAAGTCTCCCAAAAGGGAAGAAAACACAAACCACAGTGTAAGTATTCTTGTGGTATAGAAACCATAGTCATGACTTCAAGGATAGCCTCATCCTAAGGAAATTCAAAATTTGAGAAATCACATGAATGCGGAGGGTTGGCAGTCCCAAAGGGAGAAGTAAACTGACCATATTCCATATGATGATGGAGGTTCTGGCCAAGACTGGCAGAGTCTACCAACGAAGAATCACAAGAACAAGGGCTTGAGGATATACAAACAATGATATCATACTCAAAAGGAGACTCAAGATCACTTGGACCAAGAGAGGGAAGCAAGGGCTCCCATGCCCCTGTTGTGTAACAAAACTGATCAATTGTTGAGACCATGTCTCAAGAAGGAAAACATGATTGCACAAGTTCCTGCTCAGGAGCAATTGAACACCGAGGATAAGATTCCACATAATTAACCTGTGGTGGGGTAGAGTCTACATGAATACTAGGAACATATAAAGGGGTAGCCTGAACTAACATCGAATTAGGATGGTGATTATCATATGCCAGCTGGTCAATAGTGGCATTGCTTCCATTGTGAGGGAAATGCATCACTCAGAAGAGTGTAGACACAACAACTTTCATAGCATATACATAATCACACCTGAGAAGCATATTGAAATCTAATGGGCCTTGTGATGCAGGAGCATCACTCCACCTCAGCACGCACCATCTGATTAGCACGAGTGGTGCGCCTTCAAGGAAGGGAGAGATGCCACCCTCTCATTTTTTCTTCAAGAATATAAAGTGTGATCAAGGTAATTAATGCTGACAAGTTGGAAGAGCCAAGTTGTTCCTTCGCACAAGCTGGACATAAGGTCACCATTAATTGGTTGACAGTAGGAGGGATCTGCATCCGATTCGGATCAGATTTCCATCATTGTAATCTACCCATTAGACATGTATTTTGAATGGTGATTAGACACCACTAACTTAGCTTGGAGGGAAGCTCGTCGATCCCCTCTTGTATAAACTCTTGTATTATTTCTAGTAGAGCATGCATAGGAGATAGGGAGATAACCACAGAGAGTGGAGACTCAGTTTTAGCTCGAACTCACATATTGTAATGGAAATTCTGCCATTAATAGAAAGTAACAGTTTTTCTTGTTTATCAATTTCTGCATAATGGATATTTTGTTGTGAATGAAATTCGTATGTATTTGAGTTGTAGATGTATGTTAGAAATTGTCTGCAGGGATAGAGATACAATTTTCTATCTATTATTGTGTTGGGTTAAGTCTGGTTCTCTAGGCTAAGTGAAAGGAGTGCGCAAAAGAGGGTGGAAACTCTGTGAGCCAATGCAAGGAGTGTGTGTCTGAACTCAGTGGAGTCAGAAGAGAAGCTGTCAGGAGGGAACACCAGGATAATTTATAGACTCAGGAGGAAATTTCAAGGTGGATGGGTACCTTGGAAAGAAATCCTGTGTAGGAGGAAACTCAACACAAATTTATTGAATACTCTGCAATACTTTGCCAGGAGGGCATAGAGAAAGTACGAGAGCATACAAGAGCAACACATTCTGAAGTGTTGGAATCCTTAAGACAACCCCAGGGTTGCTCAACACTCTGAGGAAGGAAGGCTTTGGAAGAGTGCATCAACAAAGGAAAGGAGATGCCTTAAGACTTATAAGTAGACCGAGAGAGAAGCCCTAGAAAGTATTAGTCGAGCACAAGGAGTGTGCCAAGGATATTGTAAGTTCATCTTACAATCTCAGGAGGAAGAGCATTGATTTGCCAGGAGGGCATGAGAAATTTCACTAAAGGATGCAGAGGAACTGGGAACCTTGAATGTTTTCAAGCTAAGAAAAGTCACAGAAGAGTCTATGCAGAACTCTGCAAGGAGTGTAGAAGAAGTTCAAGAATAACTTATGTCTCGAGAAGCGAATTGTGCTAAGTGTGAAATGGAGTTGAGGACTTACGAATCCCCTAAGACCGTGAAATCATCCATCGTCGGGAGGACACAGGTAGCAGAAGGTCGAGAGATCTGAGAGAGGGAGCTCCGGGAGGTTTGCCAAGAGAAAACAAAGATCTTCGTGAAGTCATAAAGAGAGGTTTGAATCCAGACCATTAGATTTGGAATGGATGCATGGAATAAGTCCGCACGAGATGGAGGAGTAGTGCTCTAGGAGATATCAGGGGAGAACATCGAGAGAATACCCAAAGATCCGGGAGCTAAAGCAATCCTAGGCATCCATTGGGAAAGGACATGTGGATTTGGATCAACACTTCGCTGATTCGCAACTCGGGAGAGACAGAGATAAGAGAAGTAAGAAATCCCAAATAACGGAGTCGCGGAGGAGATCATAGCCGTTGGATGTGATAAGAACGTGGATTATAGATATGGTCCTGGAGAACTCGCTGATTCGGGGATCGGGAAAAAGCGAGCAAGCAGCTCGCAAAATATTTGAAGCGCGGAGTCATGATGGGAGCTGGCCCACGGTCTTAATCCGTGGTCATATAAGAGGTAGGTCTTAGCAAGAAGAGCTAGTGCCCATTGTCATTGAGATTTTAACATCTCTAAGGAAAGGGTCCATGTGTGTCACACAACCTACGCAAAAAGTGGAAGGGCATGTGTCAAGTTGAATTGGTTCCCATCAGGATCTTGACGAGCCAATTCAACTCAGTGACTTGAACAATCCTAGATGAAGAGGTCGAGCAACTCTTTGGAGAGAAGGTGGGGGTCTACACCAAAGTGGTGTCATAGCTTGATTGTCTATAGATTGTATGCAAAGGTGAAGAGAGACAGAGTAGGAAACTCTCTGGAGACTTTTGCGAGGTGGAAAATATATGGTAAACAACCAGGTGAGCTACAGGTGAAGCATGATGGTCGTTGAAGGTCATAAACATGGTCAAAGGGAAGACTACCCACATAGAATCAAAACAAAGGTGGACAAGGAGCTCAGTGAAACCCGGGAAGGGGTGGAGAGGCTAGCATTTAAGATGCAAAAGGAAGCAAAGGTGCGTTAGAGATACGAGTGGCCTTTGAAAAGGAAATCTAAGTGGCCCATTCGAAAGTTGTTGGCCTGAAAGAAACAACAGTTATTGAGGAGGTGGTTGAGATATGTTGAAAACCTCAGTGGTGAGGGAAAGATATCTAGGAGGAATCTCGTAGGTTTCCAGATGGGCAATGTGAAGGGGTCAGTTGATCTCATAAACTTCTAAGAGGGCAGAGGAGACATCCTAAATTTCCAAGTGGGCAAGGGAGATGAGATGAGATCAACTGAGAGTTCATGTCAGTAAGGGGTGTTGACAGATGGAGAGGAGGTGGAAGAAAGGTCTCATCCATATGAATATTCATGAGGAGATGCAAGATGTGTGAATGAAGATGATGAGAGTCAAGATATTCCTGCCAAGTAGCCGAGGAGAGGCTAGCATATTTGTTGCAGGGGTAGTAGCAAAAGGACAATGAGCTGAGACTATCATGGAGAAGGAAGAATAGATACTGAAGTTTGTCCCAATAGAAGGGGAGTACCCAGTTGAGTTACTCACTTAGTGGGAAATGGAGTTAAAGGCACTGGAGAATTGGTTGGATAGTCCGGAGCTAGAAGGTGGCTACCAAGAGATAGCCATGCTAGAGGAGACACACCAGCACGAGTTGCAGTTGGAGAAAGCTGGGATAGAACCAGTCGAAGAACTCACATGAGTTAGTTTGTTAGAAGAGATAGTCGAACACTAGTTCAGTGGAAGGACTGCGGAATTGGAGTCTGCAACAGAATGGCCACTCAGCGTCACAAGAGATGAAAGAAGCATGAGAGATTAGGAAGACCTACCCATGGAGCGACATGAAGATTTGTAGCTAAGAAGACTGCACAAGCCGAGCCAGCCGATGAAGCAGCTGGAAGAAGACGTAGAGGAGATATAGAAGCTAATGTTGAGGTCAGTAGAAGAAGTTGTTGTCAAGGAGAAGCTGGATAGAAAGGAACTTGCACGAGCAACAGAGAAGGTGTAGGAGTAGCAACAACAACAAAGAAGAGGAGAAGAAAGACAACTCCAGGAGAAAGTTTTGGATCCAGGAGGATTTCAGCGGAGCTAGGAAGCTCATGAGCAGGAGCTCATGAATTTTAGTAGTTGTGGAGTATGATGCAGAAGCATCACTCCACCTCAAAACAAACCAGCTGATTAGCACGAGTGGTGCAACTTCAAGGAAGGGAGAGGCGTTGCCCTCTCATTTTTCCTTCGAGAATCCAAAGCATGATAAAGTAAATTAATGCTGACAAGTTGGAAGAGCCAAGTTGTTCCTTCGCACAAGCTGGAGATAAGGTCACCATTAAGTGGTTGACGGTAGGAGGGATCTACATTTGATTTGGATTAGATTTCCATCATTGTAATCCGCCCATTAGACATGTGTTTTGAATGGTGATTAGACACCACTAACTTACCTTGGAGGGAAGCTCGTCGAGCCCCTCTTGAATAAACCCTTGTATTATCGCTAGTAGAGCATGCATAGGAGATAGGGAGAGAAACGCAGAGCCGAGAGTCAGTTCTAGCTCAGACTCACATATTGTAATGGACATTCCGCCATTAATAGAAAGTAACATTTTTTCCTGTTTATCAATTTCTGCGTAATGGATATTTTGTTGTGAATGAAATTCGTGTGTATTTGAGCTATAGATGTATGTTAGAAATCGTTTGCAAGGATAGAGATACAATTTTCTATCTATGAGTGTGTTGGGTTAAGTCTGGTTCTCTAGGCTAAGTGCAAGGAGTACAAGACAGTGGGTGGAAACTTTGTGAGCCGACGCAAGGAGTGTGTGTCTGAACTCAGTGGAGTTAGAAGAGAAGCTGCCAAGAGGGCACACCAGGATAATTCACACACTCGGGAGGAAATTTCAAGGTGGATGGGTACATTGGAAGGAAAGACCGTGTAGGAGGAAACATAACACAGAGTTATTAAATACTCTGCAATAATTTTCCAGGAGGGCATAGAGAAAGTATGAGAGCATACAAGAGAAACATATTCTAGAGTGTTGGAATCCTTAAGAGAACTCCAGGGTTGTTGAACACTTTGAGGAAGGAAGGATTTTCGAGAATGAAATGACAAAGGAAAGGACATGCCTTAACACTTCTAAGTAGACCAAAGGAGAATCCGTCGAAAGGATTAGTCGAACGGAAGGAGTGCGCCATGGATACTATAAGTTCATCTTACAAGCTCAAGAGGAAGAGCGTTGAGTTTCCAGGAGGGAACAAGATAGTTCACTGAAGGACGTAGAGGAACTAGGAACCTTAAAGGTTTTCAAGCTGAGAAAAGTTACAGAAGAGTTTGCGTAGAACTCTGCAAGGAGTGCAGAAGAAGTTAAAGAACAACCTAAGTCTCGAGAAGAGAATTGCGCTAAGTGTGCAAGGGTTTCAAGGACTTTCGAATCCCTGAAGACCGTGAAATCGTCCATCATCGGAAGGAGAAAGGTGGTAGAAGGTCAAGAGATCCAAGAGCGGGAGATCTCAGAGGTTTTTCACGAACAAACAAAGATCTTCGCGGAGTCACAAAGAGTGGTTTGAATCTAGACCGTTAGATATGGAAGGGACGCGTGGAAGAAATCCGCACGAGCCTG
The DNA here is from genome assembly GCA_000966675.3 of Picea glauca. Classification (NCBI taxonomy): domain Eukaryota; kingdom Viridiplantae; phylum Streptophyta; class Pinopsida; order Pinales; family Pinaceae; genus Picea; species Picea glauca. Next base: position 585,122 of record JZKD02S1866372.1, read on the forward strand.
AGGAGTAGTACTTCGGGAGATATCGAGGGAGAAAATTGAGAGAATACCCGAAGAGTCGGGAGTTGAAGTAATCCTAAGCATCAATTGGGAAAGGACATGTGGAGTTGGATCGACACTTTGCTAATTCGCAACTCGAGAGAGACAGAGATAAGAGAAGTAAGAAATCCTGAAGGACAAAGTCGCAGAGAAGATCATAGCCGTTGGCTGTGAGAAGAACGTGGACCGTAGATATGGTCCTAGAAAACTCGTTGATTCGGGGATCAGGAAAAAGGGATCAAGCAGCTCGCAAACGATTTGAAGCATGGAGTCGTGAAGGGATCTGGACCATAGTCTTAATCCCTGGTCATATAAGAGGTAGGGCTTAGCAAGAAGAGCTAGCGCTTATTGTCATTGATATTTGAACAACGCTGAGGAAAGGGTCCGTGGGTGTCACACAACCTACACAAAAAGTGGAAGGGCCTGTGTCAAGTTGAACTGGTTCCCATCAGGATCCTGCTGAGCCAATTCGACTCAGTGACTTGAACGATCTTAGAATGGGAGGTTGAGAATCCATTTGGAGAGAAGATGGGGGTCTTCGCCAGAGTGGTACCATATCTTGATTGTTTGCATATTGTAGGAAAAGGTGAAGAGAGATAGAGTAGGATGCTCTATGAAGACTATTGTGAGGCACGCAACAGATGGTAAACAACCAGGTGAGCTGCAGGTGAAGCAGGATGGTCGTTGAAGGTCATAAACGTGGTCAAAGGGAAGACTAACCACAGAGAAGAAAATTGAAGGTGGACAAGGATCTCAGTGAAATATGGGCAGAGGTGGAAAGGCTAGCATTTAAGATGCAGCAGGAAGCAAATGTGCGCTAAAGATATGAGTGGCCTTTGAAAAGGATAGCTAAGTGGCCCGTTTGAAAGTTGTTGGCCTGAAAGAAATAATAGGTGTTGAGGAGGTGGTTGAGATATGTTGAAAACCTCAGTGGCAAGGGAAAGAGATCTGGGAGGAATCTCATAGGTTTCCAAGTGAGCAATGTGAAGGGGTTAGTTGATCTCATAAACTTCCAAGAGGGCAGAGGAGACATCCCGAATTACCAAGTGGGCAAGGGAGAAGAGATGAGCTCAGCTAAGAGTTCATGTCAACAAGGGGTGTTGACAGATGGAGAGGAGGTGGAAGAAAGGTCTCATCCATATGAAGATTCATGTGGAGATGCAAGCTGAGTGAATGAATATGATGACAAGTTGGAAACTTTCATCACAGAGGAGAAGGATCAGAGGAGCGTTCTGGTCATTGGAGGAGTCAATATATTCCTACCAAGTAGCCGAGGAGAGGCTAGCATAGTTTTTGCAGGGGTAGCAACAAAAGGATAGTGAGTTGAGATTGTCATGGAGAATGAGGAACAAATATTGAAGTCTATCTCAAAAGAAGGGGTGTAACCATTTGAGTTACTCACTCAGTGGGAAACGGAGTTAAAGGCATTGGAGGATTGGTTGGATAGTCCGGAGCCAGAAGGTGGTTGCCAAGAGATAGCCATTCTAGAGGAGAATACCAGCACGAGTTGCAACTGAAGGAAGCTGGAATAGAACCAGTCGAAGAACTGACAAGAGTTAATCTGTTAGAAGAGATAGCCTTACAACATTTCAGTGGAAGGACTGTGGAATTGGATTCTGCAACAGAATGGTCAGTCAGCATCACAAGGGATGAAAGAGGCATGAGAGATTAGGAAGACCTACCCATGGAGCGACATGAAGAGTTGCATTCGGGAAGACTGCATAAATTGAGCCAGCCGATGGGGAATATGGAAGAAGCCATAGAGGATATATAGAAGATAATGTTGAGGTCAACAGATTAATTTGTTGTCAAGGATAAGCTAGACAGAAAGGAACTTGCACGAGCAGTAGGGAAGATGTAGGAGTAGGAGCAACATCAAAGTAGAGGAGCAGAAAGACAACTCCAAGAGAAATTTTGGGATCTAGGAGGATTTCAACAGAGCTCGGAAGCTCATGAGTAGGAGCTCATGAATTTTCTTAGCTATGGAGTATGATGTAGGAGCATCGCTCCACCTCAGCACTCACCAGCTGATTATCACGAGTGGTGCACCTTCAAGGAAGGGAGAGGCATCACCCTCTCATTTTTCCTTCGAGAATATAAAGCGTGATCAAGGAAATTAATGCTGACAAGTTGGAAGAGCCAAGTTGTTCCTTCGCACAAGCTGGAGATAAGGTCACCATTAAGTGGTTGATGGTAGGAGGGATCTGCATCCGATTCGGATCAAATTTCCATTATTGTAATCCACCCATTAGACATGAGTTTTTAATGGTGATTAGACACCACTAACTAAGCTTGGAGGGAAGCGCGTCGATCCCCTCTTGTATAAACTCTTGTATTATTGCCAGTAGAGCATTCATAGGAGATAGGGAGAGAAACGCAGAGAGTCGAGAGGCAGTTGTAGCTCGAACTCACATATTTTAATGGACATTCCACCATTAAAAGAAAGTATCGGTTTTTCTTGTTTATCAATTTATACGTAATGGATACTTTATTGTGAATGACATTAGTATGTATTTGAGCTATAGATGTACATTAGAAATCGTCTGCACGGATAGAGATACAATTTTCTATCTGTGAGTGTGTTGGGTTGAGTTTGGTTCTCTAGGCTAAGTGCAAGGAGTGTGCGACAGAGGGTGGAAACTCTGTGAGCCGACGCAAGGAGTGTGTGTCTAAACTCAGTGGAGTCAGAAGAGAAGCTGCCAAGAGGGCACACTAGAATAATTCACAGACTCGGGAGGAAATTTCAAGGTGGATGGGTACCTTGGAAAGAAAGACGATGTAGGAGGAAACACAACACAGAGTTATTGAATACTCTGCAATAATTTTCCAGGAGGGCATAGAGAAAGTACAAGAGCATACAAGAGAAACACATTCTGAAGTGTTGGAATCCTTATGAGAACCCCAGGATTGTTGAACACTCTAAGGAAGGAAGGCTTTGCAAGAGTGCATCGAAAAAGGAAAGGACATGCCTTAACACTTCTAAGTAGACCGAGGGAGAAGTCGTTGAAAGGATTAACCAAGCGCAAGGAGTGTGCCAAGGATACTGTAAGTTCATCTTACAATATCGGGAGGAAGAGTGTTGAGTTTCCAGGAGGGAACGAGAAAGTTCACTGAAGGACATAGAGGAATTGGGAACCTTGAATGTTTTCAAGCCGAGTAAAGTCATGGAATAGACTGCGTAGAACTTTGCAAGGAGTGCATAAGAAGTTCAAGAATAACCTAAGTCTCAAGAAGCTAATTGCGCTAAGTGTGCAAGGGGGTCGAGGAATTGTGAATCCCCGAAGATCGTGAAATCGTCCATCATTGAGGGGAGACGAGTGGCAGAAGGTCGATAGATCTGAGAGAGGGAGCTCTGGGAGGTTTTCCAAGAGAAAACAAAGATCTTCACGGAGTTGCAAAGAGCATTTTGAATCCAAACTATCATATCTGGAAGGGACGCGTGGAAGAAATCTGCATGAGCCAAAGGAGTAGTGATCTAGGAGATATCGGGGGAGAACATCGAGAGAATACCTGAAGAGCCAGGAGCCAAGTAAATCCTAGGAATCCATTGGGAAAGTACACGTGGATTTGGATCGACACTTCGTTGATTCTCAACTCAGGAGAGACGGAGATAAAAGAAGTAAGAACTCCCAAAGGACAGAGTCAAAGAGGAGATCATAGCCATTGGTTGTGAGAATAACGTGGACCGTAGATATAGTCCTAAAGAACTCATCAATTAGGGGATCAGGAGAAAGGGAGCAAGCAACTCACAAAATCTTTGAAGCACGGAGTCACGAAGGGAGTTAGCCCATGGTCTTAATCTATGGTCACATAAGAGGTAGGGATTAGCAAGAAGAGCTAGCGCCCATTGTCATTGAGATTTGAACAATGCTAAGGAAAGGGTCTACGGGTGTCACACTACCTGCGCAAAAAGTGGAAGGCCCTGTGTCAAGTTGAATTGGTTCCCATCAGGAGCCCAATGAGCCAATTCAGCTTAGTGACTTGAACGATCCTAGACCGAGAGGTCGAGCAACCCTTTAGAGAGAAGGTGGGGGTCTGTGCCACCTTGCACCACTATAACATCAACAAGGACAGTCTTCCCACCTAACAAGATAGGTAACTGAGGAAAAATCCCAAAATATTCACTAGGACGTCTATCAAAATCCAACAGCTCATGTGAAGTAGAAACAAGGTCAGGAGAGCCCAAATCTTGCCAAGCCGAGGAGGATAAAATACTTTTCGAGGTTGCTTCATCCACAATACATCGGTAAATGTTTTTTAAATTCACTTCAACCCTTATTTTAAAGGGTGCATAAAAAGGAAGGCGAGGCTCAAAAAGGTCATTCCAATCAAAGGAAACCATCCTAGGACTTGGAGGGGGTGTGCTCGAAGTGAGCGAAATTCCCCCTTGTTCTGAAAGTACTGAACTAGAAATTCTAAAATCATAGTCGGTAGACACATCATTCCCCAAGAGAAGAGTGGGATTAGTTGAACACTGCATCGACGTGACCACTTTGGTAGACTCAACACTCTCCAAGAGAAGAGTGGGATTAGCTAAATATTGCATCAACGTGACCACTTTCTCAACTACTAGTTGAATAGACTGTGAGACAACATGGTCTAAAGGCACATCACCCCCCAAAAAAGGAGTGGAGTCGGCTGAAGGTTGCATCGGAATGACCACTTCATCAACCAAAGGTTGAATATACTGTGAGGAAACATCAAAAGACTTAGAATCAGAAGAGCTTGCAAACAGGGACCACAATCGTCGTGCCTCTAAAAGGCCAAAGCATAAATGAGTAAGGTGATATCCCTTGAAAATATTACAAAGGAACTTAGGCTTACATCCTATCCATCTAGGTTTCTCACCAGAATCAATGCCACCAACATGATTGGTAGTGGTTGGTTTCTTGTCCTCAACATGACTTGCAAAGGTTGTTGACAACTCCCCATCATGACTAACAGAGGTTGGTTGTTGAAATCTAGTATGACTCACAGGGACTAGATTCGTGCCCCCAACATGACTTGCATTGGTTGGTTTCACATCTCCAACATGACTTGTAGAGGTTGGTGATTGGTGGATAACATGACTCGCAGAGTTTATAGACATGTTTCCAGTATGACTAGCGGTGACTGGACCTTTTCCCCCAAGATGATTGGAAGAGGTTGGGTGTTGGTCTTCAACATGACTTACATAGGTTGATGACCTATCTCCAACATGACTCGCATAGATTAGTGATTTCTTCCTCTTATTCTTTCTCTTTCTATTTCGTTTAGACTTTCAGTTACTAGTATTTGGAATTTCACCAGAGAAGACAGAAGGAGGAGGAGAAGACCTTGTTGACAAAGGAACATCAACATGATGCCCATGAGATAAGGTGTTTAACTAAGAAGCGTCAAGAGAATTCAAGACATTTGGAATGGTACCCAACCAAACAGGTAGTCCCACATTCAACCCAGGAATGTACAAAGTGGCCATCAAAGGGACACCAACATTTCCGAATAAAGGAAAAGCACAAGAAACCCTTTGCGAAGGGGTTGCTTGGTTCGTATCGTCAATAAAGTTTTCCATGAATATCTTATGCACAGGTTCTTCCCTTGCAGGATCATTTGAGTTTGTAAAAGTATCGCACACTGACTCTGGTGAACTAATGGTATAAAAAACAACACCTATAAAGAGGCATCTCCATGTTTCTAAGAGGAATACCAAAAAGTCCTCACGACCAACAGAGTGAGCGATCTACCAACTTAGGTTAGAGACCCAAAGCAATGACTGACTAACTCGCTATGGAAAACTAGGGAGCACAGAGCACACCACTAAGAAGAAAATCCTAAAAATATAAAAACCAAACAAACTACCCTTCTGAATGCTTCTGACCCAGGAAGATGAAGTACTGATCATCCAAATCATTCACAAAGGTAAACGAATAGCTTGGATAATTAGTTACCCAGACCTCCATCGAAGGTCCCTTCAGGTGTCTCCCAAAGAATACATATTCCGTCTCAGGTACCATGATACACCCCTCGCAGTCACCTATGTGTCAACCTATATAATGGAAACTAGGCTACCAACTTGTAATCAACAACAAAGGGGGTATAATCAATAGCCAAGCGAGTGTATGGGAAAGGTAACTAAGCCCGAAGATCCTCTTGAGGCCTGAAACGCAACAGGGCTAGAATCACTCTTAAAGTACCTTGGATGGATCCAAGTGTCTCAAAGGTCTAACACAATTTGGGCCAGTAACGCTACAGGATTCACCCCCAATACACACTCTCCCAAATGTTTGTCGAGATTAAGAGTGGATATCTCTGTCACCGTCCTCCATGTGACCTCATGTTTGACTCTTGTGTTAGAGGAGCTTCCTGGATTGAGTAATTACAATATGGACTTTTCACACCCTAGAACAAGCACTTAAATTAAGTTTTAGTTGTCCTTGGAGAGTTTACCTATACACACCTAATCCAAAGCCCTAGCCTAAGCTATTGGTGAACCCTAGAAAAAGTGTTAGTAATTTATTTTAGATTAGCGCATTCATTTTAGGGGATTTTCTTACTCAAGGAATGAAAGTGAAACTTATTAGAACACTGGAAAAGAATACTTTACTCTAATTATACAAATGAAAAACGGCTTCAAGCAAAAAGCATGAACAATCCTTCAAACCTAAAAATGCAAACTTTTCTCCTTTCCATGCAAAATGCACAATGCAACTTTTGAGTGAAACAAAAGAGAAAATGAAAGGATTTTCTTTCGTATTTTTCTCTTGAGGTTGGCTTTCCTTGCTTTGTCTTTCATTATGTGAGTTAGAGTTTCCTTTTCCATGCTTCTCCTACTTACTTTTATGCTTGAATTTCTGCTCAATTTTTAATGCATGTCGATAAAATATTCCAGTGAGGAGATTTCCAAGAAATCCATCTCTATTTGGATGTACCTGTGTAGACCACTGTGGTACTTCAAAAAAAGTGTCACTCGGAGTCTTTGATGCCCAACTTTGAGCACAAAGTATGAAATATGTTGGTGTACTCGGGCACTATCTGGTCTCTTTTCTGATGCATAGTTTTCCATCTCATGTATTGGTCATCATGGTTTCCGACAGGGTATAACTCCTCCTTTACGGCATCTACAAAGGCCTCCCAAGTGGGTTCTCTCCCAAATAGTGTAGATTCATCAGCGGTGTACCTCTCCCAGTAACCTTCCCACCAAGATCTGACATGGGGAAGGGATATAAGGAGCAAAAAGGTGATCTTTTCACTTTCGATTTTTTTTTGGAAAGAGTAATAACCTTCTAGCAGATTCAACCATTTTTCTAGAGCATCTACAATTATCTTGCCTTCAAATAAGGGGATATCAAAATTGAATTGTACCTTGAAGGGTGTCGCACTTGCAAAATGGCTTCTTATTAAATATGTCTCAGCCTCCATCAGTAGTCTTCGAAGGATTTGAGCAAAGTTGTCCATCATATCATTCCTCTATCGCACGAGAGCTTCCTCAACTAACGTCTTGAAAGGATCTCCTGATTTGTCATCTCTCTTTTATTCCACCATGGGAAGTCACTTGGGTTGGTGAGAGAATTTGTCCTAAAGAGAAAATAGCTTGAGACCCAACTCTCTATACCCTGACCTCGTTGGGAACCTGCTCTGGGAAACGACAAGAAGCAACTTGCTCTGATACCATTGATCCAGATTATTTTGAGAATGACATGAAGACAAAAATATAACTGATGTATAATAAGGAAATACACATAGATAATGCGGAGAACACATAAATATAGTGAAAACAAACTTCTATTAATGAACAAGAGATAAAAACATTGTAGAACACAACTGGCAGAATGGGGTAGCCTATCTATGAAAAGAAAGAGATGTTGGTTGTGCTTCATTCACAACAAGTTTTACATCACACTCCATTGCATGCTTAAAGGGCCTCCTTCACCTCAATTATATATGAGAGAGTGAGAAGAGAATAATCCCCATGATGCATGTGGGATAAATTGGACTAAGTTTATAAAATTCCACAGGCATGTAAAACACTAGGACTTCCCGAGCAATGACCCATCTCAATACTACTCTAGCCTGAGCGTGCTTAACTGCGGAGTTCTACTGGGATCTAGTGCATAAACGCTATGTTGTAGGCATGTACATAATACCACTAGGAAATCATTACATGATGTATGTAATTAACAAATGAAGATGACATTACATTCCATTCCCCATCAAAAAGGTGAATATCATGGTTTATCAAAACCACAGGATCAAAATGGTGATTTAGTGGAAAAGGTGGATGGCCATCGAGATCCATATGGATCAATGACACATGAAAACCATACAATATTCAAGACATCAAGCCCTAGAGGGTTGAAAATTATGACAGAAATATAATAAAAGGTGCCAAGATTTATTCCAAGGGTTTAACTGTGAATCATGGCAATGGCATGGAAATGTTATGTTTTTTGTTATTCTTGTTTCATTGCAATCCACATTTTGATTTGAATTTTTCCTTGAATAATTTTATGGAACGTTATATTTATTGTTATATAGGTTAAAATGGGAAACTACATGAAAAGACATGAGAAGCTACATGACAATGGCATGGCATGACATGGAAATGGAAATGGCATGCCATGGCATGGCTTGGCAAGGGATTTCAATGGCATGGCATGAAAAGGAATGGAAATGACATGGAAAGGAATGGAAATTGCATGGAATGGCTTAGAAATGGCATGACAATAGAATGAAAAGGCATGTAAATGGCATGGCATGGCATGGCTTGGAAAGGCATGGCAATGGCATGGAAATGGCATGCCATGGAAAGGCATGTCAATGTCATGGAAATATCAATGGCATGGCAATGGCATGCCATGGAATGACTTGGCAAGGAATCACAATGGCATGGAAAGGCATGTCATGACAATGACATGGCATCAATAAGTTTGTGGGATTGGGTTTGGGAGGGTCCTTTGTCTCCTTGTGTGCTCTAACCCAAAACTTGGGTAGGAATGTGCAATAAACTCTCATAAATGGTGAAGGGAAAATAATAATGGTTTCAAGTCTCCCTGGAGTAATTTTGGTAGGATAGCATTAGTTTTTATGGTGTGTCAAGAGATGTAATCTCAAAACCTTTATATGTAGGTGGAAAATGATACCCATTATAAGATCTAGTTTCCATGTGAACTCTCTCATTTTATTGATCAAAATCAATAATTATAGTGGACATCATGGAAGACTGAATAAATGTTATTAAAAATTGGTGGGTTTAACAAAATACATATACCCACTACACATGATAAACAAACATGAGTGCATTAATGAGTCATTGATTAGTATTTTTGGCATTTATGAAGGGTTATAGATAAATGAAATGATTTTATATATGTCATGCATATAAAAATCGGAATAGTGTGTGTGCCCTAGAAATTGGTCAAACTATGGATTGAATCAACTAATAAACTAACAACTAGGCTTCTCAAAGGAAGGTCAAGGGAAGACTAGGGTCAAGGCTTTCTCCTAAGGAGACTAGGAATGCTAGGACTTATACATATAGGAGGAAAGAAGTACTTTTATCATGTATCTCTGGTAAGAGAAGAAGTTAGGGTTTTGTGGAATTTTAAAACCCTAGTGCTATCTAATGTGCTTGTTATCGAGAAGATATAGGGAGTTGATATTGTACAAGTGTGGGATACAATTGTAGGTTCCAAAAAGGACTTACCATTGTGTATTCTACATTGTTGATGATCTCTAATGGAGTGAGATATTGACTAATGTTATCATATGGTTTCTATCGCTAGGGTTTGAAGAGCCCGACTTCTAACAACCCCTCATAAGATATTGGTACATGCCTGTACTTCATATTCTAAATATATACAAAGTGTTTAGGTTGTCCAAATGTTGTGTACTTGCATAATTGAATTTTAGCTTATGTCATCTTCGTAATTGAGTAATTGGAGTACTAGTTATGGAAATTAATTTGACATAACATTGAGCTGAGATTGTTAAGTGATTTCAAATTATGTAGAAGATAAATGAGAATTTATTTCTATAATAAATTATTGTAATATGCCATTTTTTATGTCACAATATTTTCAAGCGACCACTATTTGAGTGTGGATTGTCATCGGATTTAGATGGAGATAATTCAAGAGGTATTCCATGCATTGTTGGTTGTGAGTTAGAATATGGATATCCACAACATTCATGCAAATAATTCAGAAGGAATGATTTATCGATGATGTAGAGATACATGGTTCATTAGCAAGCAATGCTAATTGAGAAGCATTAATTGGTTATGGATTTATCACTTGGCAATCTTTTACACCCTAAGATATTCATTAATGCATAACACAAGTATTTTTAATCACTTTATAAAAAATCAAGGGATTAATACACATGAAATTCATACAATTTGAATTTCAAACACTTTGAAATTCATACATTCATCAACATAAAATGCAAAAACAATGAGAATCATAAAAAATGTGCCATGAAATGTGTGTGTGTGTGTGTGTGTGTGTCTATATATATTCAACATTATCTAAATTGTTCATTTTTTACAAAATGGAAACTCATGGCCAATATACAAAGTGAAAACAAGTTCCCTAACATAAAAAACATCCATATCGTGGCCTAGATGCAAAATGGAAGTAGTTGGTCGACCACTGCCACCCTCACCACCCTCAGGAGCATCCTGGAAATCAATATTTCTTCTCCTTCTCAAGGAAGCACCTCAAGAGGTTCTAGGCCTGGGCATGCTTCGATGCTCTGGAGACTACACAAAGAATAATCATTGTTATAAGTTTTTTTCCTCAATGAATTAATAAGCATGCAAAATGATACTTTGTAATTTAACTTAAGACAACTCACTGCATATGCTACTATTGTTCATGAGGGTGTTACCCTCCTCCGCGACCCTAGTATCTTTGCAATGTCATCCTCCATTAGTTACAAGGATCAAGTCAATAAAATTAAACAAATATGCGTAAAATGAAATTCACAAAACATAAAAAATTATCATCAATGCATTATCTCACCGTGAATATCTTAGGCCTCGATGGAGATTCATTGGCAGATGGAGTAGTAGGTTGTACAACCTTCTCCGAGACAACCTCTATTGTGGTAGTCTTGGTCGATGGGGTCAATGGAAACGCTGGGGGTGGGCTGTGATGGTCACCCACAGGCTATACCAGTGATTGCAACTCCCTAGGCCTGGAAAAAGGTAACCCATAAGCAATGCCTAGATGCCCAGGGAGTGAAAAAGTACTATAGCTAGAAAATATATCTACATTCTGCATACATATTAATAAAATTGAACTATTAGTACCAACTAGTATAATTCAAAAACATAAATAAAAACAATTTCATAATTGTACGATATTTAACTCTACACATGATACCTATGATGAATGTGACTTGTCCATCCTCGATGGATAGTGTCTGACATCGACTACACCCAAATCCTATAGAAACAAGAGAACATTAAAAAATTGAGTATGTCATAAAATAAAGAAATGACTAAGGTGAATTTATCATATGTGACACATACCTGAGTGTGAGGTGGAGCTAGCGAACATGCATCCTCTACTATTGCTTTAGGGTTGGGGCTAGGCATTCATGCATCCATCAATGTAGAGGGTCTACTGCTAGGACGTAACAACTACAAAACAAAATACAATTAAATATCGATATAAATACACATAATACAAAATAAATAAATAACAATGAAGAACATAAAGAGAGTTACGATACTAACCTCCTCCATGAAGTTATGTTGTCCACTGGGCTCTATAGGCCCATATCATGAATTCCTACAAATCGAGCATCTGTGAGGTTCACATGGACAATTTATATGTCCATGTTCCCTCTCCTCATTGTAATATGTCGTGCATGTTGAACCTCCAACCCCTCTATCAATGTCACTGGCAGGCACCTCCTGCCCAGATAGTGCAACAAAGATATTGTTTTGCACTAGGCTATGAGTCAATGATGAAATGGTTATCTTTACTTGTTGCAAGGTCTCTGCAGCTGGAGGATGTTGGGTAGGGGGTTCAAGCCTTCTCCTAGGGGATGAAGACCTAACATGGGGTCGCACCTGGCATGATCTCGATCATGTGCGGACCCTAGACCCACCCCCTGGAATTCTCCGATGTCAAATTAGTTGACATGCTTACCCATAATAAACTCATCCCATAATTTTCTCATAAAATATAAGGGAACCTCCTTGTTATTGCAGGGAGGTTTATCAAAAACCATATACCACCTACATTTTGACTAATCTGGGGATGGATGCACCAATCAATGGAGATGTGTTTATTTTTCAATTGTAGTTCTTGTCTAGTTAAAGGATCCCTAAAAATAGACAATATTTGTGGTTTTGTGTAGTATTCCAAATATAAAATAGTATGTAGAACAAAAATATTTTAGCATAGAAATGGCAGAGAAACAATGATATAACCAGAACAATACTAGAATAATAACATAATAACACCAAAAATAACACCTTGATTAATGATAGAAATGTTCACTTGCCTCTTTAAGGGGGAAACCTCCAGCAAAGAAAAGATCTATTACAATAATCTCCAAGACCAAATTTCTCATACCCTCTATTCCTATTTATACTAAATCTATCTAACCAAGAGAACAATCTAGGGAAGATCCTTCTAGAAGTGAAAGATTCTATTAGGTATTCTTACATTTGACTTATTCCTCCTTATTGCTAGGCCTTATTAATATTGACATGTATTAGATGGAATTATATTATTCTACCTACGTGAGAGGTTAGGGATGTTAGGTCCCTAACATGCCCTCCCCCTTGAAGAACAACCTTGTCCTCAAGGCTTGAAATGAGGAAATTGTTGTAGAATGGTGGTCGGTTCCTAGGTGGCATATTTGGGAGTTGTATCTTTCCATTGGACTAACACTTCCTTTATGGTGCGCTGACGGAGATGATGCTCTCACTAGGCCAAGACTGCTTGTGGCTGCAACCATATGGAACCTTCTTCATCCAACTCATGGAGACTAGTTTGAGTTTGAAACTTAGTTCCAATGACCTTCTTTAAGCATGGAACATGAAAAATAGGATGGAGCTTTGACTAACTGGGTAGAGCTAATTGATAGGGCATCGGTCCCACATGCTTGAGAATTGTATAAGGACCATAAAATTTGGGCGTAACTTTCTGATAGTGTTCAACTTTGAGTGAAGTCTGCTTATAAGGTTGTAGTCAAAGAAACACCTGGGGGCCTTCAACAAAATGTCATTCGAAACGACCTTGATCTGCTTGTTGCTTCATTCGATTCTGAGCCATGACCAAATTGTCTTTGAGGGCGCAAAGAATATCCTCTAGGATGGTAAGATTTGTGTCAACCTCCTGAACCTTCGAGACCCCTGGAATATATGAGAGAATCGATGGGAGATTTTGGCCAAAGACTGCTTCAAAAGGAGTCATGTGAGTAGCTATATGGTAAGATGTTTTGTACCACCATTCAAATAAGGGTAACCATTGAGCCCACTGATTTTTCCTCTCAGATGAAAAACACCTTAAATATGCTTCCAAACACTTGTTGACAACTTCAGTTTGGCTATCCATCTAGGGGTGATAGGTAATGCGAAGATGCAATTGGGTGCCCTGTAGCTTGAACAATTCTTGCCAAAAATTGTTGGTGAAAGTGGGATCTCTATCAGAGACAATAGAATTAGGCATGCCATGAATATTGAAGATATTATCCATGAATATTTGAGCCACTGTGAATGGGTGTTGCAGAGCAAAAAAATGAGCATATTTGGAGAGACGATCTATGACCACCATGATGACTAACGTATTTCCCGATTTAGGTAATTCCACAATGAAATCCATAGAAATATCTCACCAAATAGCAGGGGGAATCGGAAGCAGTTGGAGTGTGCCCGGAGCTTTGAAAATTTCTCCCTTGTTGCATTGATAGACCTCACATTCATCCACAAAGGTGAGAACGTCTTGTTTCATACCATCCCATAAAAAATAACGTTTGACCCGTTCATAGGTTTTGGTAAACCCTGAATTCCCAACTGTGGGTGAGGCATGAAGTTCAGAAACAACTGTGGATTTAAGTTGTGATTGCTTGCATAGATACAAAATACCTTTGTAGTGAAGCTCTTCATTGTTCCAAGAGTACCCTGGAAAAACTGAAGAATTGTGTTGCAATTGGTGGAGCATGTGAGAAATTTTGGGGTCTTGCAGCCATTCCTAATGAACAACTTGGAGCCAATATGGTACAATGAAGGAGAGGGAGAAAAAGGACCCGACTTCTTCATATTTCCGAGAAAGAGAATCGACCATGACATTTTCCTTTCCCTTCTTGTAAATGATCTCATAATCACAACCAAATAGCATGGTCACCCATTTTTTCTACATCGAGGATGGAATTCGTTGTTCAAGGAAATACTTGAGACTCTCATGATCAATTTTGATTTGGAATCGCTAACCCAATAAATAAGGACGCCAGAGATCCATAGCATGCAAAATAGCTAACATTTTATTTTCATAAATGGATTGGCCCAAATGTCACTCGAAAAGTTGTTTGCTAGTGAAGGCCAAAGGCCTGCCATCTTGCATTAGGACGGCTCCAATTCCTTTCCCAGAAGCATCACATTACAATATGAATGTCTTTGTGAAGTATGGAAGTGCTAAGATAGGGGTCGAGAACATAACATCTTTTAACGCTTGGAAGGCATGATCCATAGATGAAGTCCAAGTGAAAGCATTCTTTTTAAGGACAGAAGTGAGAGGAGTTGCAATTTTTCCATAATTCTGAACAAACTTCCTATAATATCCCATTAAACCTAAAAAAGCACGCAAGCTCTTAAGAGTTTTAGGGTGAGGCCAATCCTGCATAGATTCAATTTTCTTAGGATCCACTCGGACAACATCCTTGCCGACAATATGACCTACGTATTCCACTTCTGAGGCACCAAAGGCACATTTAGATTGTTTGAGGAAAAGTTGGTGCTTAAAGAGTAGATGGAGAACTTGATTCACATGAGAGATATGGGAGGGAAAAGTTTTACTATATATGAGAAAATCATCAAAGAAAACTAATAAAAAATGACGGAGGAAAGGATGGAAGACATGATTCATAAGACTTTGGAAAGTGGAAGGAGCATTACATAATCCAAAGGGCATTACTATGAATCCATAATGACCCTCATGAGTATGAAATGCAGTTTTGGGAATTTCTTCATCTTTCATATGGATCTGGTGGTAGCCATAATGTAGATCAAGTTTGGTGAAGTACTGAGCACCACTCAATTCATCCAAGAGGTCATAAATGATAGGAATGGGGAATTTTTCTTTGATTGTGATTTTGTTGAGGGCATGGAAATCAGGACACATGTGCCAAGTACCTTCTTTCTTGAGTACCAAAACCACAGGGGAAGAAAAGGGGCTAGTACTGGGACAGATAACATCGGCTTCTAGTAATTCATGAACAATTTTCTCAATTTCATTCTTCTGGGAAAAGGGATGATGATAAGTCTTAACATTGGGAGGAAGACTTCCTGGGATAAGAGGGATGGAATGATCATGGACTCCACGGGAAGGGGGAAGTTCTTTGGGAGTAGTAAAAACAAATTGGTGGAGGGAAATGATAGAGTGGAGATCGGGATGCACATAAGGTGTATCAACAACATTAATGGAGTAGAGTTGTGCTATAACACCCGAATGACCTTTTTTTAGAATATTTTCCATGCGATGGGAACTAATGACCTCAGGGGAGCCTATTGTGATTCCTTGGAACTTATATTGTTGTCCCTCCTGTTGGAATTGCATGGTTAAGTCCTTGAAATCTATGAGAATGGGGCCTAGAGTGCGTAAACCAAGAACAATGTCACAACCACCCATGTCTATAGCAAACATATGGGATTTCAGGTGATACTAACCAATTTGGAGTCGTGCATTTTCACATCTTCCCCCACATTTCATGGAACTTCAATTGGCAATCATATTTGAAAATTATTGATGACACGGATGTAAAAAATGACTTCTTGGGCAATGTAGAGATGAATAAAATTATGGGTGCTACCTCTTTCCACAAGGATGATGACTTTCCTATTTTTGATGTAACCAATTAATTTGAGAGTCTGGGGAGCAGAGAAGCTAGTGAGGGCATTAAGTGAAATCACCAGGTCAACGTCTGGTGGATCAGAGGGTGGGGTCAGATCATATGGTGGTGGTAGTTCCTCCACAGGAGGAACAACAACATATTCTTCAGAAATATCCTCAGTCACAACCATAAAAAGCTTATGTTCCTTACACTTATGCCTGGGAAAATATTTGTTATCACAATTATAACAAAGACCCTTAAGTTGACATTCATCCATTTCATCCCTGGTTAATTTCTGGATCTTGAGGGGGGTTGCAGGAGGGGCATAATTGGTGGGTTTAGGGCGAGGAGGAAAGGAGGGTGTGCAAGTCTGGGAGAATACAATCTATTGTGCTTTCTTAGCTCGTTGGGTAGCTTCCAACTAAGTATGCGGGCATTCCATGAGAACATGGGCACGTATTTAATCTTTGAAGCCACTGATAAAGCATTCCCTAAAGAAATCATCTGGCATACCCATGAAGTGTTCAAAGATGGATTTGAGGTCGTTGATGTAGGAACATTGTTCCTTGAGGATCTCAATAGCCAAATTGATTGAGCTAAGGTTGGAATTGATATTCTTGATGTATTCTTGGTTCTGGTGGGTGTCAACAATCAAGGTATTGAGTTATTAGGCTCGTGTGGTAGTCATTTGGAAAAATGGGCAGGAAAATGGTATAAGGGAAACAAAAGGGGTCTGGAGGGGTGGGTGGTACCACTGAGAAAAAAAGTGTCAAATGATAGGTACCACTGTGATCGAGGCAAAAAGGGGGGTCCAATGGGATAGGGGCCAAATAAGGGTGCCCGAGAAGGGTCGGATCCATAAAAAAAATTGTGTTAAAAATGATAGGTATCATTGGAATCGAGGCGAAGAGAGGAACCCAGTGGGATAGGTCCCAAATAAGTGTGTCGACGGGACCACTATACTCTTTGTTTTACTCCTGCGGAGTTATACTCCAGCCTGAATAACATTGCAGTGACAAAATGCCCAAATGCTTAACATGAAGAAATGTGTAGTAATTTCACAACCAGAATGCAGAAGGCACATTTGCATGGTAATAGATCTTGTCTGCTCTCTTTTTGTTTCTGTCCCTAGGAGTAGGATATTCATGGTTTCTACATACAAGGGGTTTCCCTATGCTATATCTCTCTGATATACGTGCGGGGTCCAACAGTAGTACTCGACCCAATATCTCAGGGCACCAACTAAGGATGCTAGACTGTGCCCTTAGCCGTACTACCCAACTACCCAGGTACTAGAGAGTATCTTCCCAAGTTTTTTTCGCAATGGAATTATAACAGTCAGGTGGTCGATCAGTTTATCTATGGAGGGATTTAGGAGATCTAGGTCGATCCGTATATAGGGGTTTTCTTATGCGCTACCACTCGAAGGGGTACCAACAAGGGTTACAAGGGTGGTCAATAGATGTGTGCTTAAGTACCTCTTGTATTTCCTGTGTGTATGACTCCCCGGCCGTGGGTTTATGCATGTAACGACAAATCTCTGTAGCTTTAAGACGCCAGAATACGTCTCTACCCTGAAAAAACTTAACCCACAATTTTCTATCAAGGAAGGTGCTTTGATACCACTTGTAGTATTCCAAATATAAAATAATATGAAAAATAGAAATATTTTAGCATAGAAATGGTAGAGAAACAATGATATAACCAAAACAATACCAAAATAACACCAAAAAGAGCACCTTGATTAATGATAGCAATGTTCACTTGCCTCTTCGAGGGGGAAACCTCCAACAGAGCAGAGCTCTATTACAATAATCTCCAAGACAAAATTTCCCATACCCTCTATTGTTATTTATACTAAATCTATCTATCCAAAAGAACAATCTAGGGAAGATCCTTCTAGAAGTAGAAGCTTCTATTAAGTCTTCTTACATTTGATTTATTCCTCCTTATTATTAGGCCTTATTAATATTGGCCTTTATTACATGGAATTATATTATTCTACCTACGTGAGGGGTTAGGGAGGTTATGTCCCTAACATTTTGAAATGCCCAGTTCTTTCACTTGGTTTTTGTTCAAACCAGTGTGTAGAACTCATACATTCTTGCTCAATAATCAGAAATAGAGGTCAATTTCCCTTGGGCACTTGCAATGGAATTCACAATGATGTCCAAAGAAGTGGCCAATGAGACTCTGCTAGGCTCTCTAGTGTCCCTTAATTTTTCCTCAAGGGTTCTTAATATAGCCAACCCCTCTTCAATTTGAGTGTTTACATTAGGTGGTTGGGGTGGGTTGGGGTTTTGATCTTCTTGGTTTTCTTGTGAGTGGTTTACAATGTCTCGACATCCAAATTAGGTTGGGTTTTTAATTAAAATACAACAAAAAATTAAATTGGAAATGACTAAATTGAATTAAAATATAGTAAATTAAATATACCTGGATAAGATTCTCCCTCTCTAACTCCTCTCTAGCTCCTTAATTCATTCAATAAGAGTGAAAAAGTGAGGACGGTTTGTGCAAAATTACCACAAATGAAGCTAACGGCCTCTTTTAAAAAAATATTAAAAATATCAATAGGAAGGTTGGAAACCCTTTCCTTGAGACAGAAAGAACACATAAAATCTAAAAACATACTCCACTAACGAGACCCTTTAAGATAATGTTATTAGATATCTCTTATTTAAAATATCTTTGCTTTTTAATAAATCTTTGCATATTAAAATAAAATAAAAAATTGTTTTAAAATATAACATGAGAGCTCTTTACTCTTTAATATTTCTTTGTATTATGAAGAAAAAAAAAAACATTTAAAAATGTGATATAATATTTAAAATATTAAATAATTAAAATATCAAATTTATATTAAAGTTGATTTGAGAGAAGAAGTCAATCCATAATATTAATTGTTACATCTTTTTTCTCTTCTTTTCAATATGAGCACTCCACCGTCTATTCCAAAAGCTCATCTTAATAAGGGGAGGCCAAAATCATATAATCATTTACGATTATATGAAATCAGTAGAAAAAAGAAGAGAAGAGAGAGATGCCAAAATCCAAATAGCGTTAGAAACATTAGAAAAAAGGAGTGAAGAAAGAGACTTAAAACTCCAAATAGAGCTAGAGGCAATGATTGATAAAAAAAATTAAAGATATCATTCAAACTCAAATAGAGGATAGATTCTTAGGGTTCAATAGTGAATTGCAGACAATGAAGG
>JZKD02S1866373.1:29128-40216 GCA_000966675.3 Picea glauca
TCAAGTCATTTTTTGAAGTTTCTATAGTTGCTAAGCTTAGGTTTTGGTTTTGTTTTAGAAAATAATTTGACCCATAAAGTCTTCTTTTCAAAATTTTCATTTTTCACTTTCCACAACTAACGTATGTGCAACAGTTGAGTGTGCGCTGTGGAAAGTGGCGAATTTCAGCAGCTAAGGAGCGCTTTTCATAAGTCTTTGCGCTGTTGAAAGTGGTGAATTCCAAAATGTCCAACAATCAGTTCTGCGGGTGGCACGCTGTCGAAAGTACATACTTTCCGCGACTAAGGAGTGCTTTTCATAAAGTGGTGCACTATTGAAAGTGTATACTTTCCGCAACTAACAGGGGTTTTCCAAGGGGTCATGCGTTGGCGAAAGTGGCAAGTATGAACAGCTAACAGAGGCGTTTTTCACGGGCCGTTGTTGAAGAGAGCGGGAATCACGTGCGTGATATCCACGACTGAAGGTAATGATGATATGATCATCCCACATCAGGAAAATCCAAGGCATGCATTGATGAGAGTGGGTAATGATAGAAACTCAATTATGCATGTTAGAATATGAATGTAGGGTGTATTGAGTTCGTTGAAAGGTTGCAGGTTGGTTGCCACCAGGCTACAACAGAAGCCTTTTCCAAGACTTTCGATGGCAATAAATCTTGTGTCGAGTCCATGGAAATTAGAGTGGATGAGGTTGTCATTGTTGCAGCTACAAGTTTACCAAGAACCGGGCAGATCTGGTTTAAAACCACTGCTCCCAAAAATTTGGATTCCAGAGTTTATTTGAAAGAGGGGTACAGGCACAAAGCATGGAAAAAGGGTATGCTAATTTCTTATCTAGACGAAGAATGGCAGGAATTGTTCAAAGGTATCCAATTGTACATCACCTCAGAGGGAATATATGATAAATTGATGATGTACCACTTCAAACTATTGGATCATTTCACAGGCAAGACTCCTCTTAATTTGGCTTATTTCCTGCATAAAATTTTGACTAAGGTGTGCAAGAAGATTAGAGCTGAACCCTTGAGCATGAAAGCTACTCTGTGTCACTTCGGCCTCATAAAATTGATTATCCTAGAGGAATTGAAACAATAGGGAAGGAGCTGGGAAAATTTCCTATTCTGGGAAGGTTTTGAAACCCAGAGCCAGACTGCAAATGAACAGGTGGAGGGTTCTAAGAAACAATCATCTCCTCAGAGCAGTTCAAGAAAGAGAAGGACCTTGCCAGGGCCTTCAGAAGATAGAATATCTAGAATGAAGCCTCACAGGTTAAAGAGAAAGTTAAACTTTGAGCCAACCATAGACCACAGAATAGAACACAGGACATCCTACAGAGCAGAGTATAGGGAAGAGAACCAACATACTAAGCTTGCCCTATTCAGATTCAGAATCAGAGCAGCAAAATCAATGCCCTGTCATCAAGAGTTTTGAGCAGTCAGTTGAGTGTGCACAGAACTATGAAACCTTCAACCAGACAGAACAGGGAGAATCATAAAAAAAACCCAGATCAAAGAAGTCTCAGAAGATCAAACATCTCAAGGAGGTAATTGCCCAGCAAGTGGTCTTGGAGCGGGTGATTAAAGAAAGGTATAAGAAGTTATCTGATAACTTCGCCAAGACCAATGTTGCGTTTGAAAGATTGTCTAAGGAAAGTGTCAGAGAGAAGAAGAGGAAGAAAAAACTCACCAAAGACTACAACAGCTTGTGGTGTCTTGCCAAATGCCTCAAAAGGAAAATAAGGAGGTTGAAACAAAAACTAAGCCAAAAACACCATCTAGATCTAAAGGTACTCGCTCAAGTCGCCGTCAATATGCAAGGTGATAAATCGGAGACACACTAAGTTCTGTTGAAATCAAATTTTGGATGTGAAAACCCATTTTGAGCACAATCGGGACTTTCAGTAGCGCAAAGCTATCATTTTATGACCTATGCACTGTTGAAAGTGACGGCTTTCAACAGTTAACCCGCGAAAAATTAAACGGTTGCACTGTTGAAAGCTGGGAAAGTAAATTTGGAAGCCAGGAACATGACAATTCATTTCAAACAAGTTTTGAAGGGGTTCGAGTGTATCAGTGGGATGTCAATCTCACATGCAAAGGTTTAGTATCAGGGGTTCGAGTGAATTTTGGTAACAAATGCAAAAACCATTTCCTCAAAACTCGACCATGAGCGTTGGGAGATCCAACTATCAAAGACAGGTGTCCTGTTATTCTTCACCACATTGCAGAGATCAGGAGCTGAAGGATGCAGTTGGCGATTTTGGAGATTGAAGACAGTTCGACTTTCTAGTTTAGTTGTTAAAGACTTTATTTTCAAGTTGTTTAGATAGAATTGAGTTATCTTTATTAAATACAGATCCATGCTTTTAGGATCTGTAAAACTGTTTGTAAGACTATAAATACTTATTTTTGAGACGAACCAGGGGTTCGATTTTGGTTTCTACGATGCTGCTACTGTAATCAAAAGACCTATTCTTATTATATAAAAAAATTGCAAGCTTCCTTCAGTGGTGTTGTCAGATTTTTATCCTTTGTTCTCTGATATCTTATGAGTGAAAGTTCTTTATTGATGCTCATTTAATCTGCTTGTGACTGTCATCTCACTGGTTTATTAATTTAGTTGATAATCATAAGTTATTTCCTTGGTTATTAAACCCATTTTGCTTGTTTGTATGAGTATAATCTGGTTCAATAGTTGTTTTCCTTCTCCATTTAATCAAACCTTGTCTGACTCAATTATTAGAAGGCCTTGTGAGATTTTATATTTCTAGACAGTCTTGAACACACAGTCTAGTCCCTAGATATTCATCTTGATCCAAAAACCACATCAAATATTAAGAAAATATTTCCAAAAAGAGTAAGTTACCAGGCATCTCCGACTTACAGCCTAGGAGAGTTTCCTGGAGTGATAACAAATTGGCGCCGTTGCTGGGGAGAGGAGATCGAAGCTCAACTTCTCTGGGAGATGACATAGATCTAGTTCTTGATGATAGACAAGAAATAGACACTATCAGGTTGAAACGAAGTGGCTCCTAAGAGAGCTCACACTAGGGAAAACCCAGAAGGCCCATTGACATCAATTCCTGACCCAGAAAAGATCATCTGCAAGGGCAAATCTTTGCAAAGACAGGCTTCTGAGTCTGCAAGTGCAATTGATTCAGGTATTCCAATTGATACTCATACTTTCATATCTAAAAAGTCTTTGGTTGAATCCCCTGCTGAAATTCCAAATTCCCAAGAAATAAAAAATTCATCTCAAGTTTCTAAGGTAGAAGAACCTTTTTTTTCTTCTAATATTACTGATTCTGTCCTTGAGATTGACATTTCATCCCATCCAAAAGAACTGAATATTGAATCCTCCCAACAGAAATAAAATTCCTCTTCATCTTCTTTTGATTCATCACCTATCAAACCTTCGAAAGGTGTTTTACACACTTACACTAATCTGCCTGTCCTTGAAGAAATTCTCCATGATATGTCCTCTAAGGGTGAAGAGAATCTAGCATTGTTGCTTGGTCATTTTTATAAAGCCTCTTATTTTCCACCTACTTCTAAAACTTCTCATCGGGGTGAAGTAAGACAACCATTTTATTCTAACTCAGGGAACTCATCTCCTCCATCATCTCCTATGTGTTCCTCATCTCCTCCATCATCTCCTACAAGTTCTTCGTCAGTATCAATTATCAAGAATACCATGGCTTCCCCTTTGACCAGGATGGAACAGATCTTGGCAAATAGATATGCCCCACTTGTCTTGCCAAATCCCCTGTCTGCCATGCCAACAGGTGACTACCAGAAATATATGCCAAAGTTTACAGGAGCAGGGGAGTACACTGCTGAAGAACACATTGAAGATTTTTATGCTTATGCAGAAAACATAAACATTTCGGAAGAAGATGTGTGGACTAGAGTTTTTGTTCAGAGTTTGGATGGCCAAGCCCGAAAGTGGTTCAAAGAACTACCAGCAAATTCGATCACTGGTATTGAACAATTAGATGAGGTTTTCCTGAAACACTGGGGAGAAAGAAGAGATCTATTATACTACATTTTTGAGTTTGGAAATTTGGAGAGAGGAGATGGAGAATCGGTCTCGGACTTTATCAAGAGATTCAATAAAATGTTTGGTAAGATCCCTGCAGAGATTAAACCAAGCGATGAATCAACAAAGATCACATTCTCTACTGCATTTGATGCAGAGTTTTGTCTTATCCTTAGAGAAGGACGATCAACCATGCTTGCTTTAATGCAAGATGCTGCTCTCGAGGTTGAGTCTAATATTACAGCATCACAAAAGATTAAAGGAAGGACTGAGAAGAAGAAGTCTGTTGTTGAGCCCTCCTCTTCTTCTAGTAGTAAAATGGAAAAGATGGCTAAGATGCTGGATGATATGACATCCGAAATGTCAAAGTTGAAGGTCCAAAATCAACAACCAGCAAGGGCAAAAGAACCAAATACTTTTGCCCCCAGAAATCCAAATGCTTTTCCTTACAGAAGGAATAATCCACAAGTTCAAATCCTTCAAAGAGATAGAAATCGAGTTGATGATCAGAGGGTCAGACCACCTTTTCAAAATGCAGTATTAGATGAAGACCAATAGCCCCCCCACGATGAGCTTGAAGATGCTGACGATATAAACTGTTTCGGTGACGAAAATGATTCTTCATTTTTGACACAGGGAGACTATGAAGAAGCCCTGATGGATCAGAAAATTCAAGAGGCAGGTGCTGAAGGGGCGGTCTACTTGATAGATGATCATAAAGGTTACAACTTAAGGTCCACGAAGAATGTTGTCCCAAAAGCACCCATTGCTGCTCCTGTGGAGGACAAGGAAGATTATACTCCTGTGAAGAGTAAAGAGGTTGCTGCCAAGCAGCCTCCAGCTCCTGAAAAACAGACCCCCCTTCTAGCAAAGAAACTGAAGAAACAAATTCAGCCCCCAGTAAAGGAACAGTCAGTCTCAAGGCTCCTTCCAATGAGGTAAAGGTTTCAGACAGACCATCTCTTTCTTTCAATTTTGAATCAGAAATTCAAAAGGTTAAGATACTGATGCCTTTAACTGAACTCATGAAGAATGAAGTATTTAAAGCAACCATCTTAAAGTCTCTTGAGCCTAAGACTTCTCCATATGATGATTTCATAAACCTACAAGATGATAAGCCTAAGGTGACCATAGGACCCATGATAGAAGACCGTGACGATTCTTGTCCACCATTTTACATATCACTAAATGTCCATGACAAAATCCTTCACAATTGTTTGCTTGATTCTGGGGAATCACATAACCTTATGCCAAAGTTTGTGATGGATGAGCTTGGTCTCGAAGTCACCAAACCATATCAAGATCTTTTCTCCTTCGATTCTAGAAAGGTCATATGTCTCGGCCTCATCAAAGACATGGTTATTAACCTCGCTCAATTACCAATGAGG
This sequence comes from Picea glauca, assembly GCA_000966675.3. Lineage (NCBI taxonomy): Eukaryota > Viridiplantae > Streptophyta > Pinopsida > Pinales > Pinaceae > Picea > Picea glauca. Next base: position 34,554 of record JZKD02S1866373.1, read on the forward strand.
AGTATGGTTATGGACGTAGTAGTTGCTGATATTCCACCTAAGTTTGGGTTGCTTTTGTCTCGTTCATGGGGAAAAAGATTAGGAGGAACATTGCAAATGGATCTGTCCTATGCTATGATTCCAGTGTTTGGGGGGGAAATGAAAAGAATTTACAGGGAAAACCATCTTGCTTATATCATCAACAATGGAAAGAATTCCGTCAATCATCCTATCTATGCTATGGATATGGATTTTGGTTCATGCATCCTTCAAATTGATGATGGTCAATCAACTCCTATGCAGCTAGTGAAGCCTATTGAACAATAGGATAAAAGTGAGAAGATTGCAGTCTAGACTATGTACTTCGACGGGGCCAGCACTAAAGACTCAGCAGGTGCTAGAGTAGTTCTAATCTCTCCTTCAAAGGAAACCATATCTTTGTCTTTCAAGCTCGACTTCAGAACCGCTAACAACATAGCAGAGTATGAGGCTCTGCTGTTGGGATTAAATTCAGCCAAAGAGATGGGAATAAAAGGTTTGAAAGTATTGGGAGATGCAGACCTCATCGTACAACAGGTAAACAACACCTTTCAAGATAAGCATGTCAGATTAAAANTGAAGACAGTTCGACTTTCTAGTTTAGTTGTTAAAGACTTTATTTTCAAGTTGTTTAGATAGAATTGAGTTATCTTTATTAAATACAGATCCATGCTTTTAGGATCTGTAAAACTATTTGTAAGACTATAAATACTTATTTTTGAGACGAACCAGGGGTTCGATTTTGGTTTCTACGATGCTTCTATTGTAATCAAAAGACCTATTCTTATTATATAAAAAAATTGCAAGCTTCCTTCAGTGGTGTTGTCAGATTTTTCTCCTCTGTTCTCTGATATCTTATGAGTGAAATTTCTTTATTGATGCTCATTTAATCTGCTTGTGACTGTCATCTCACTGGTTTATTAATTTAGTTGATAATCATAAGTTATTTCCTTAGTTATTAAACCCATTATTCTTGTTTGTATGAGTATAATCTGGTTCAATAGTTGTTTTCCTTCTCCATTTAATCAAACCTTGTCTGACTCAATTATTAGAAGGCCTTGTGAGATTTTATATTTCTAGACAGTCTTGAACATACAGTCCAATCCCTAGATATTCATCTTGATCCAAAAACCACATCAAATATTAAGAAAATATTTCCAAAAAGAGTAAGTTACCAGGCATCTCCAACTTACAGCCTAAGAGAGTTTCCTGGAGTGATAACAAATTGGCGCCGTTGCCGGGGAGAGGAGATCGAAGCTCAACTTTTCTGGGAGATGACATAGATCTAGTTCTTTATGATAGACAAGAAATAGACACTATCAAGTTGAAACGAAGTGGCTCCTAAAAGAGCTCACACTAGGGCAAACCCAAAAGGCCCATTGACATCAGTTCCTGACCCAGAAAAGATCATCAGCAAGGGAAAAGCTTTGCAAAGACAGGCTTCCGAGTCTGCAAGTGAAATTGATTCAGGTATTCCAATTGATACTCATACTTTCATATCTAAAAAGTCTTTGGTTGAATCCCCTGCTGAAATTCAAAATTCCCAAGAAATAAAAAATTCATCTCAAGTTTCTAAGGTAGAAGAACCTTCTTTTTCTTCTAATATTACTGATTCTGTCCTTGAGATTGACATTTCATCCCATCCAAAAGAACTGAATATTGAATCCTCCCAACAGAAAGAAAATTCCTCTTCATCTTCTTTTGATTCATCATTTATCAAACCTTCGAAAGGTGTTTTACACACTTACACTAATCTGCCTGTCCTTGAAGAAATTCTCCATGATCTGTCCTCTAAGGGTGAAGAGAATCTAGCATTGTTGCTTGGTCATTTTTATAAAGCCTCTTATTTTCCACCTACTTCTAAAACTTCTCATCAGGGTGAAGTAAGACAACCATTTTATTCTAACTCAGGGAACTCATCTCCTCCATCATCTCCTATGTGTTCCTCATCTCCTCCATCATCTACTACAAGTTCTTCGTCAGTATCAATTATCAAGACTACCATGGTTTCCCCTTTGACCAGGATGGAATAGATCTTGGCAAACATATATGCCCCACTTGTCTTGCCAAATCCCCTGTCTGCCATGCCAACAGGTGACTACCAGAAATATATGCCAAAGTTTACAGGAGCAGGGGAGTACACTGCTGAAGAACACATTGAAGATTTTTATGCTTATGCAAAAAACATAAACATTTCGGAAGAAGATGTGTGGACTAGAGTTTTTGTTCAGAGTTTGGATGCCCAAGCCCGAAAGTGGTTCAAAGAACTACCAGCAAATTCGATCACTGGTATTGAAAAATTAGATGAGGTTTTCCTGAAACACTAGGGAGAAAGAAGAGATCTATTATACTACATTTCTGAGTTTGGAAATTTGGAGAGAGGAGATGGAGAATCGGTCTCGGACTTTATCAAGAGATTCAATAAAATGTTTGGTAAGATCCCTGCAGAGATTAAACCAAGCGATGCATCAACAAAGATCACATTCTCTGCTACATTTGATGCAGAGTTTTGTTTTATCCTTAGAGAAATACGATCAACCATGCTTGCTTTAATGCAAGATGTTGCTCTCGAGGTTGAGTCTAATATTACAACATCACAAAAGCTTAAAGGAAGGACTGAGAAGAAGAAGTCTGTTGTTGAGCCCTCCTCTTCTTCTAGTAGTAAAATGGAAAATATGGCTAAGATGTTGGATGATCTGACATCCGAAATGTCAAAGTTGAGGGTCCAAAATCAACAACCAGCAAGGGCAAAAGAACCAAATACTTTTGCCCCCATAAATCCAAATGCTTTTCCTTACAGAAGGAATAATCCACAAGTTCAAATCCTTCAAAGAGATAGAAATCGAGTTGATGATCAGAGGTTCAGACCACCTTTTCAAAATGCAGTATTAGATGAATACCAATAGCCCCCCCACGATGAGCTTGAAGATGCTGACGATATAAAATGTTTCGGTGACGAAAATGATTCTTCATTTTTGACACAGGGAGACTATGAAGAAGCCCTGATGGATCATAAAATTCAAGAGGCAGGTGCTGAAGGGGCGGTCTACTTGATAGATGATCATAAAGGTTACAACTTAAGGTCCAAGAAGAATGTTGTCCCAAAATCACCCATTGCTGGTCCTGTGGAGGAAAAGGAAGATTATGCTCCTGTGAAGAGTAAAGAGGTTGCTGCCAAGCAGCCTCCAGCTCCTGAAAAACAGACCCCCCTTCTAGCAAAGCAACTGAAGAAACAAATTCAACCCTCGGTAAAGGAACAAGTCAGTCTCAAGGCTCCTTCCAATGAGGTAAAGGTTTCAGACATACCATCTCTTTCTTTCAATTTTTAATCAGAAATTCAAAAGGTTAAGATACTGATGCCTTTAACTGAACTCATGAAGAATGAAGTATTTAAAGCAGCAATCTTAAAGTCTCTTGAGCCTAAGACTTCTCCATATGATGATTTCATAAACCTACAAGATGATAAGCCTAAGGTGACCATAGGAACCATGATAGAAGACCATGACGATTTTTGTCCACCATTTTACATATCACTAAATGTCCATGACAAAATCCTTCACAATTGTTTGCTTGATTCTGGGGCATCACATAACCTTATGCCAAAGTCTGTGATGGATGAGCTTGGTCTCGAAGTCACAAAACCATATCAAGATCTTTTCTCCTCCGATTCTAGAAAGGTCAGATGTCTTGGCCTCATCAAAGACATGGTTATTAACCTCGCTCAATTACCAATGAGGAGTATGGTTATGGACGTAGTAGTTGCTGATATTCCACCTAAGTTTGGGTTGCTTTTGTCTCGTTCATGGGGAAAAAGATTAGGAGGAACATTGCAAATGGATCTGTCCTATGCTATGATTCCAGTGTTTGGGGGGGAAATGAAAAGAATTTACAGGGAAAACCATCTTGCTTATATCATCAACAATGGAAAGAATTCCGTCAATCATCCTATCTATGCTATGGATATGGATTTTGGTTCATGCATCCTTCAAATTGATGATGGTCAATCAACTCCTATGCAGCTAGTGAAGCCTATTGAACAATAGGATAAAAGTGAGAAGATTGCAGTCTAGACTATGTACTTCGACGGGGCCAGCACTAAAGACTCAGCAGGTGCTAGAGTAGTTCTAATCTCTCCTTCAAAGGAAACCATATCTTTGTCTTTCAAGCTCGACTTCAGAACCGCTAACAACATAGCAGAGTATGAGGCTCTGCTGTTGGGATTAAATTCAGCCAAAGAGATGGGAATAAAAGGTTTGAAAGTATTGGGAGATGCAGACCTCATCGTACAACAGGTAAACAACACCTTTCAAGATAAGCATGTCAGATTAAAANAATTTCAAGTTGTTTAGATAGAATTGAGTTATCTTTATTAAATACAGATCCATGTTTTTAGGATCTGTAAAAACTGTTTGTAAGACTATAAATACTTATTTTTGAGACAAACCAGGGGTTCGATTTTGGGTTCTACCATGCTGCTATTGTAATCAAAAGACCTATTCTTATTATATAAAAAATTGCAAGCTTCCTTCAGTTGTGTTGTCATATTTTTCTCCTTTGTTCTCTGATATCTTATGAGTGAAAGTTCTTTATTGATGCTCATTTAATCTGCTTGTGACTGTCATCTCACTGGTTGATTGATTTAGTTTATAATCATAAGTTATTTCCTTGGTTATTAAACACACTGTGCTTGTTTATATGAGTATAATCTGGTTCAATAGCTGTTTTCCTTCTCCATTTAATCAAACCTTGACTGACTGCATTATTAGAAGGCCTTGTGAGATTTTATATTTCTAGACAGTCTTGAACACACAGTCCAGTCCCTAGATATTCATCTTGATCCAAAAACCACATCAAATATTAAGAAAATATTTCCAAAAAGAGTAAGTTACCAGGCATCTCAGACTTACAGCCTAGGAGAGTTTCCTGGAGTGATAACAAATTGGCGTCGTTGTCGGGGAGAGGAGATCAAAGCTCATCTTCTCTGGGAGATGACATAGATCTATTTCTTGATGATAGACAAGAAGTAGACACTATCAGGTTGTACATTTTCTATCTGGCGAATCCATTGAAACGCAGTGGCTCCCAAAAGAGCTCACAACAGGGCAAACCCAGACGGCCTATTGACAACATCAGTTCCTAATCCAGAGAAGATCATCAGCAAGGGCAAAGCTTTACAAAGACAGGCTTCCGGATCTGCAAGTGCAATTGATTCAGGTATTCCAATTGATACTCATACTTTCATATCTAAAAAGTCTTTGGTTGAATCCCATGCTGAAATTCAAAATTCCCAAGAAATAAAAAATTCATCTCAAGTTTCTAATGTAGAAGAACCTTCTTTTTCTTCTAATATTACTGATTCTATCCTTGAGATTGACATTTCATCCCATCCAAAAGAACTGAATATTGAATCCTCCCAACAGAAAGAAAATTCCTCTTCATCTTCTTTTGATTCATCACCTATCAAACCTTCGAAAGGTGTTTTACACACTTACACTAATCTGCCTGTCCTTGAAGAAATTCTCCATGATACGTCCTCTAAGGGTGAAGAGAATCTATCATTGTTGCTTGGTCAATTTTATAAAGCCTCTTATTTTCCACCTACTTCTAAAACTTCTGCTCAGGGTGAAGTAAGACAACCATTCTAT
>JZKD02S1866373.1:48243-66861 GCA_000966675.3 Picea glauca
GGCCTCATCAAAGACATGGTTATTAACCTCGCTCAATTACCAATGAGGAGTATGGTTATGGACGTAGTAGTTGCTGATATTCCACCTAAGTTTGGGTTGCTTTTGTCTCGTTCATGGGGAAAAAGATTAGGAGGAACATTGCAAATGGATCTGTCCTATGCTATGATTCCAGTGTTTGGGGGGGAAATGAAAAGAATTTACAGGGAAAACCATCTTGCTTATATCATCAACAATGGAAAGAATTCCGTCAATCATCCTATCTATGCTATGGATATGGATTTTGGTTCATGCATCCTTCAAATTGATGATGGTCAATCAACTCCTATGCAGCTAGTGAAGCCTATTGAACAATAGGATAAAAGTGAGAAGATTGCAGTCTAGACTATGTACTTCGACGGGGCCAGCACTAAAGACTCAGCAGGTGCTAGAGTAGTTCTAATCTCTCCTTCAAAGGAAACCATATCTTTGTCTTTCAAGCTCGACTTCAGAACCGCTAACAACATAGCAGAGTATGAGGCTCTGCTGTTGGGATTAAATTCAGCCAAAGAGATGGGAATAAAAGGTTTGAAAGTATTGGGAGATGCAGACCTCATCGTACAACAGGTAAACAACACCTTTCAAGATAAGCATGTCAGATTAAAAGCTTACAGAGACGAGGTATGGAAGCTACGTGATTCTTTTTCTGTTTTTGAAATTTCATACATACCAAGGGATAGGAATCAACTCGCTGATTCTCTTGCTGTTTCAGCCAACACATTCATTCCTCCCATGCCCCCTAAGCTCATCTATGAGATTCAAGTAAAATAACGACCCTCCTTACCTGATAATGTCAAATATTGGAAAGTCTTTGAAGATGATGATGAACGCAACAGATTTCTCCAAGTGGTAGATGAGTTTTCTTATTTTCACATTGATCAGCAGAATCTTAATGAAGAAGAATCACAAGAACCTGAGCTAAAGAAGAAGTTGGGTCAGCATGATATTGTTCAGTTACCAAAAAACTATATACCTCGAGGTTTGGTACCCCTGGAAAGGTTGTTTGATCAGAATGATGTTCCTCACCAGCCAGACACAAAGGAGAAAGATCTAGTTGTTCAAGAGCATAATATAGGAGGTAAAAGTCAGCCCAAGTTTGTTAATTTGTCTTCTAAATTGACTGCTGATGAGAAGTCAAAATACTGTAGTGTTTTGAAGGAATTTTCCGATGTGTTTGCTTGGAAATATAGTGATTTAAATACTTATGATTTCGATGTTATTCAGCATAAGATACCTCTTGAAAAAGACACTATTCCTTTCAAGCAAAAACTCAGGCCTATGAGTCCCCTTCTGCTGCCAGTGATTGAGAGAGAAATTAAAAAACTCCTAGATGCCAAGATCATAGTTCCCTTGAGATATTCCAAATGGATTGCCAATCTGGTGATCGTAAGGAAGAAGAATGGTGAGGTCAGATTGTGTGTAGATTTCAGAAACTTGAACAAATGCTCTAAGAAGGACAACTATCCTCTTCCTAAGATGGAACACTTGTTACAGAGGATTTCAGGGGCAAAGGTCATGTCTTTTCTTGATGGATTTTCCGGTTACAATCAGATTTCTATCCACCCTGATGACCAGGAGAATACGACATTCACCACTCCTTGGGGTACCTTTATGTACTCCAAGATGCCCTTTGGATTAATGAATGTCGGGGCCACATTCCAAAGGGCCATGGATATAGCATTTGTGGGAGAAAAATACAAGTTCGTTATCATATACCTTGATGATATTACAGTATATTCCAACAGCCATGAGGAGCATCTGAAACATCTGAAAAGAGTGTTCTTAAAATGCAGACAGTTCGGGATCTCATTGAATCCCAAGAAATCCCAGTTTTCTCTGAGGAAGGGGAAGATCTTAGGCCACATCGTCTCAGAAGAAGGTGTAATGATTGATCCATCACGAGTGGAGGCAATTTAAAAGCTGTCCTTGCTGAGGTCAAAAAAGGATATTCAATCACTGCTCGGTAAGATAAATTTTGTTAGAAGGTTTGTGCCCAATTTTGTTGAATTAGTCAAACACATAACATGTATGCTGAAGAAAGGGTCTGAGATAAAGTGGAAAGACATCACAAGAAACTCTTTTCAGGATATCAAGCAAGCAATCATTGAATCACTGATTCTGAACAACCCAGATTACAGTAAGACTTTCTATATCTTTTCTTTTGCTTCCTATGACATAGTGGCAGCAATTCTGCTTCAGAAAGATGAGGAAAATTTTGATCATCCCATGGATTTCTTCAGCAAGACACTCAGGGATGCTGAACTAAGGTATGACCCTATCGAGAAACAAGCTTATGCTCTCATAAAAGCTTTAAAATCATTCAGAATTTATATCCTTCATTCAAAGGTCATCACATATGTTACTTCTTCTTCTGTAAAAGATGTTTTGACTCAGCCGGATATTGACGGAAAGAGGGCGATATGGATTGCAAAGATGATTAAGTTCAACATTGAAGTAAAGCCTACCAAAATGGTCAAAGGCCAGGGCCTTTCCAAGATTTTAGTAGAGGAAAATCATAAGTTGTTGGATATTAATTTCATAGCAGAAATTTCAGAAAATTCTTAGACAGAGTTGGCAGCAGAAGAGCAGCATGACAGTCAGCAAGTGTCAGAGCACTTGTCTTCCTGTGAATGGTATTCTGGCATCATACATTTTCTGCAAAAGCTTGAAGTTCCTTTTGAACTCAATTTGACTCAAGCTCGAGCTCTCAAGCTCAGAGCTATCAAATTCTGCATTTATAATAATTTGTTATATTGGGGAGACCCTACTAGCTTGCTTCTCAGGTGTTTAGATAAAGAGGATGTTGTCGAGGTGACACATCAGTTTCATTCATCCGTTTGTGGCGTCCATCATTACTAGAAGAATATTGCCCATAAGATCTTGAGGGCTGGATACTATTGGCCTTTCCTCTTCACAGATGTGTGCGCATTTGTCAAATCTTGCGACAAATGCCAAAGATTTACTGGTAAGCAACAGCTAAAGTATTTACCCCTGAGGCCTATTGTGGTAAATGGCCCTTTCCAGCAGTGGGGTTTAGATTTTATCGGTGAGATAAATCCTTCATCCAGTGGTCAACACAAGTGGATTCTGGTAGCCATGGATTATTTCATGAAGTGGATAGAGGCGATCCCCACCCGGAATTCTACACACCAGGTAGTCATGAAGTTTCTCTATGAAAACATTTTGAGCAGATTTGGCTGTCCCAAGAGGTTGGTGGAAGATAATGCAGCAGTGTTTAAAGCAGAAGCATTGGTAGACATGTGTGAATCGATGGGAATCCATCTTGTACACTCGACTCCTTACTATCCTCAAGGTAATAGCTTGGTTGAATCGTCAAATAAGAGCTTGATCAAAATCATAAGAAAATTGTTAGAGGAAAATAAGAAGAATTGGGATTCCAAACTGAAATTTGCTCTGTGGGCAGACAGAGTGACTATTAAAAAATCCATTGGAACTTCCCCATTAAAGTTGGTTTATGGGACTGATGCAATTTTTCTTGTTCAATTAGTTTTTCCTGTGGCTAAGTTCTTTCAGGAAGAGCAGACTGGGAAAAATGACATGGTAAGAAGGATGCTGGATTTGGTGGAACTGCAGCAAGCTCGTGAACAGTTAGTGGACAGATCAGAAGCTCATCATATGCAGATCAAAAAGACGTTTGACAAAAAGGCGAAGGTGGACAGTTTTCAGATCGGTGACTGGGTTCTAAAGTGGGATGCTCTTCGACAGGAGAAAGGCAAGCATGGCAAGTTTGATTCCTTGTGGACAGGCCCATTTATGATTACTCAGGTTCAAAACAATAACACTTTCATTCTGCAGAATTTGGAGGGTGAAGAAGTGTTCGGTGGCCCGGTAAACGGGCGATTTTTCAAACTTTATTTCGTCTAAGGCTGTAAAGCCTAGACATTGTAATAGTAGTCTTAGTTTTTATTTTTGAATAACTCCATGCCCAATGGAAGCACTAGCAGATAGTTTAGTTCTTAGGTTCTTGTCCAGGAAAGGCATTGATTCTATGGTTCTTGAAACCTCACATGGAGGTGTTCATCCCCAATAGGAGCCAGTGTTAACTCCTCAAATAAACTGGTGGATTTATTTGCTTTTCTAGGTGATAGGTTGTAACCTCAAGTCATTTTTTGAAGTTTCTATAGTTGCTAAGCTTAGGTTTTGGTTTTTTTTTAGAAAATAATTTGACCCATAAAGTCTTCTTTTCAAAATTTTCATTTTTCACTTTCCACAGCTAACGTATGTCCAACAGTTGAGTGTGCGCTATGGAAAGTGGCGAATTTCAGCAGCTAAGGAGCACTTTTCATAAGTCTTTGCGCTGTTGAAAGTGGTGAATTCCAAAACGTCCAACAATAAGTTATGTGGGTGGCGCGCTGTCGAAAGTACATACTTTCTGCAGCTAAGGAGTTCTTTTCATAAAGTGGTGTGTTGTTGAAAGTGTATACTTTCCGTAGCTAACAAGGGTTTTCGAAGGGGTCATGCGCTGGCGAAAGTGGAAAGTATGAACAACTGACAGAGGTGTTTTTCACGGGCCGTTGTTGAAGAGAGAAGGAATCACGTGCGTGATATCCACGACTGAAGGTAATGATGATATGATCATCCCACGTCAGGAAAATCCAAGGCATGCGTTGATGAGAGTGGGTAATGATAGAAACTCAATTATGCATGTCAGAATATGACTGTAATTCGAATCCAGCCCAAAAACTCACGCTCAACACTCATGGCATCCGAGGTGGCAAGTTCGAGTTCGGTGATGTAGGTACAGAGGAGGTACCGCCGGACTGACAATATCAAATCAAACAGTGGTTTCCATATCACAAATCATTTCCGGAAGTCTATGGAAGTTTCATTTGTTTCAAAAAAGAGCCGAAGCCCGAGCTGCTTTCAACAGCGTAGAACCTCAACTCGGCTGGAAATTGCAGGGGTTACAAATTGTCGGGATTTTTGAATACAGAATGGTGAGAAAACACAGTGGTGCTCTACTCAAGAGACAGCTGGATAACCTATCCTTTTTACAATCACATCCCGAAGTCCAGAAGCATTTTTCGAATGCAGGGTGCATTGATTTTGTTGAAAGGTTGCAGGTTAATTGCCACCAGGCTACAGCAGAAGCCTTTTCCAAGACTTTCGATGGCAATAAATCTCGCGTCAGGTCCATGGAAATTAGAGTGGATGAGGCTGTCATTGCTGCAACTACAAGTTTACCAAGAACCGGTTAGAGCTGGTTTAAAACCACTGCTCCCAAAAATTTGGATTTCAGAGTTTATTTGAAAGAGGGGTACAGGCACAAAGCATGGAAAAAGGTATGCTAATTTCTTATCTAGACGAAGAATGGCAGGAATTGTTCAAAGGTATCCAATTGTACATCACCTCGGAGGGAAGATATGATAAACTGATGATGTACCACTTCAAACTATTGGATCATTTGACAGGTAAGACTCCTCTTAATTTGCCTTATTTCCTGCATAAAAGTTTGACTAAGGTGTGCAAGAAGATTAGAGCTCAACCCTTGAGCATGAAAGCTACTCTGTGTCACTTCGGCCTCATAAAATTGATTATCCTAGAGGAATTGAAACAACAGGGAAGGAGCTGGGAACATTTCCTATTCTAGGAAGGTTTTGAAACCCAGAGCCAGACTGCAAATGAACAGGTGGAGGGTTCTAAGAAACAATCATCTCCTCAGAGCAGTTCAAGAAAGAGAAGGACCTTGCCAGGGCCTTCAGAAGATAGAATATCTAGAATGAAGCCTCACAAGTTAAAGAGAAAGTTAAACTTTGAGCCAACCATAGACCACAGAACAGAACACAGGACATCCTACAGAGAAGAGTATAGGGAAGAGAACCAACATACTAAGCTTTCCCTATTTAGATTCAGAATCATAGCAGCAAAATCAATGCCTTGTCATCAAGAGTTCTGAGTAGTCACCTGAGTGTGCACAGAACTATAAAACCTTCAACCAGACAGAACAGGGAGAATCATCAAAAAACCCCATATCAAAGAAGTCTCAGAAGATCAAACATCTCAAGGAGGTAATTGCCCAGCAAGAGGTCTTGGAGAGGGTGATTAAAGAAAGGTATAAGAAGTTATCTGATAACTTTGCCAAGACCAATGTTGCATTTGAAAGATTGGTTAAGGAAAGTGTCAGAGAGAAGAAGAGGAAGAAAAAACTCACCAAAGACTACAATAGCTTATGGTGGCTTGCCAAACGCCTCAAAAGGCAAATAAGGAGGTTGAAACAAAAACTAAGCCAAAAACACCATCCAGATCTGAAGGTACTCGCTCAAGTCGCCGTCAATATGCAAGATGAGAAATCGGAGACACACTAAGTTCTGTTGAAATCAAAATTTGGATGTGAAAACCCATTTTGAGTGCAATCGGGACTTTCACCAGCGCAAATCTATCATTTTATGACTTGTGCGCTGTTGAAAGTGACGGCTTTCAACAGCTAACCCGCAAAAAATTAAACGGATGCGCTGTTGAAAGCTGGGAAAGTAAATTTGGAAGCCAAGAACATGACAATTCATTTCAAACAAGTTTTGAAGGGGTTCCAGTGTATCAGTGGGATATCAAGCTCACATGCAAAGGTTCAGTATAAGGGGTTCGAGTGAATTTTGGTAACAAATGCAAAAACCATTTCCTCAAAACTTGATCATGAGCGTTGGGAGATCCAACTGTCAAAGACAGGTGTCCTGTTATTCTTCACCACATTGCAGAGATCAGGAGTTGAAGGATGCAGCTGGTGATTTTGGAGATTGAAGACAATTCGACTTTCTAGTTTAGTTGTTAAAGACTTTATTTTCAAGTTGTTTAGGTAGAATTGAGTTATCTTTATTAAATACAGATCCATGTTTTTAGGATCTGTAAAACTATTTGTAAGACTATAAATACTTATTTTTGAGACGAACAAGGGGTTCTATTTTGGGTTCTACGATGTTGCTACTGTAATCAAAAGGCCTATTCTTATTATATAAAAAAATTGCAAGCTTCCTTCAGTGGTGTTGTCAGATTTTTCTCCTCTGTTCTCTGATATCTTATGAGTGAAAGTTCTTTATTGATGCTCATTTAATCTGCTTGTGACTGTCATCTCACTGGTTTATTAATTTATTTGATAATCATAAGTTATTTCCTTGGTTATTAAACCCATTCTTCTTGTTTGTATGAGTATAATCTCGTTCAATAGCTATTTTCCTTCTCCATTTAATCAAACCTTGTCTGACTGCATTATTAGAAGGCCTTGTGAGATTTTATATTTCTAGACAGTCTTGAACACACAGTCCAGTCCCTAGATATTCATCTTGATCAAAATACCACATCAAATATTAAGAAAATATTTCCAAAAAGAGTAAGTTACCAGGAATCTCCGACTTACAACATAGGAGAGTTTCCTGGAGTGATAACAGAAGGAAAAAATAATAAAAGATAAAAGAATTAAAAGAATAATAATAAAAGGAAAGAATGGGCTTTGAAAGAATGCATCCAAGATAGGTACATCTCACCTTCTAACAAAGGCACCCATAGGTAACATCTCTTGCATCCTTGGCCCTCATTGCACCCAGATGCTTGGACATCCCCTAACCACATCACCCACTTACATGGCTTGGATGAGGTCTCTTCCAGGAACTTTCCTTTTCCAGTGGACATTAGCCCAATAGGATGCCTTGTCCTTTCCTCCAGACTTGTATTGTAGTCTTGTGTAACGTCTTTAATATGTTAAATAATGTATTAGGGATTTTATTCACATGTTTAATAATATTGATGATGATATTTGATTGACATTCCTATGATCCCTGTGACTGATGAGCCCTTGGAGGGCATAAATTTTGATGTGCAGTACCATGACCGATGGACATGTGCCATTTGGACTAGTAGACATGGTGAGATGATCAGTTCAGACCTCCATGGGGCTGAAGAGCCCACCATATGGATGTTGAGACCCATCAGGGGGGAGAGATAGGACAAATATGGATCAAGGGATTTGCACCGGAGAAGAAGAGGACGTTCCACTAGAGGCACCCCAAAAGAGCTTGACCTAGGGGGATTCGCCCCTTTTCAGTGGAATGTTGGCCTTGGAAGGCCTACGATGTTACCCATCTTGACCATGATGTCATCCATAATTATGGACATCTTGGGGGGAATACTGGGCAGTATTGAAACGTGTGGTAGGTTGGAGAAGCCCAAGGAGGGATAACGTTTTTCTCCATGATGCTCCATTTTCCCTAGAAGGGGATAACGTCTCCCTTAGAGGGGCTTGTTATCTCTTTTCATCTTGATTAGGGTTTTAATTTGACAATTTGATGTAAAACAATATGATTTTAGTATTTTGGCCTTGTCGGCCTTTTACATGACCTAAAATGTAAATTTAGGTCATGATATTGTATAAATGAAGGATTTTCACCTTCATTTTTTCAACACAACTCACTCACTCATTAGTGAGGTCTGAAATTTGTGTCGTCTCTTGGTTTATTGGCTTATTTAGTGATGCGCACTTGTTGAAGGAGGATTTTCTTGGCATAATTTGGCATTTCTCTTAATGGAAGGTGTTACAACTAGGATTTGCAATGTTTTTTCTTGGTGATATGTAAGTATTTTTCTGCAAAACTTATTTAATGAATGGTTGTAGTTTTATTTCTTGCATATGTTTATAATTTTTATGAAAAAATCCCTAGGTGACAAGCACACAAGTAGGTCCTTGGCTCATGTCCCCATTAAGTGAATTTTCAACTATTGATTCAAGAAGGAGAGAGCCTAGTTGTTGCTACACTCCCATTCTCTCTTTTCTTTTTTTTCTAGATGTACCTTTTCTAAGCTAAGAAGAGGGAGACACCCTAAAGCCTATGTTTTCTACACTCTGGGCTGATTTTCGAGGGTTTTCTAGTAGAGCCTTGTTGTGGCAACACTTTACTTCATCAAACCTTCTTGTCTTGGTTTTATGCTTCATCTTCAGCTAGCCATGATTGCCACTAAGTTAAGGAAGGAGGAGAGAGAACCAAGGACTAGTTCTCCCACACCAAGGTGAGCCTCTCTCCCCTAGGGTTTTGACTTTGAGGCCTTACCTTAGAAACACCTCAAAGATTCTCCCTCTAGTCCTTAGCCATTTTCACTTTTTCCTCCTTTAGCTCTTGCATCCTTCACTATTTGACTCCATTAACCCTAAGGAACCAATCTAAATATCTCTTGCTTTGAATTGAACTTGATCACAATCATTTTCAAAACCTTGAATCAAACCCTAACTACTAACCCTAGCCTAGGAATTAACCTAACTAACATATTGTTGTCATCATATTTAGCTATAATATCATTGGTACAACTAGATGTTTTCTCTATAAGCAATTGAATGGTTATTAAAGACATTAATTGAATAAAGTATTGATTTGTTGCATTGAATTCCACATCGTTTTAGCATTTGTTGAAGAAGTGACTTAATTACCATAGCTATTTTATAAATATTGACTTCATCAACATTCATTATCAAAATGCTTATAAGTGTATCAGATAGTCGTTGATTTACATGAAGTACTAACCAATTGAGCATCTTGCATATATGAGTTTCATTATTTTTTTGTCTCTGGTAGGTGCATCTCTTTTTTGGTTATACTTTATTATTGGTTGTTTAGCCATACTATCTGCTCAGTGGTGACTTGTGAGGGGGGAATAACTACTTTATCATATAATCATTTTCTTTCTCAAAACCCCATATCATCGGGGATGTCTCCCCTAGGCCTTACCTCCCTAAGGATAAATAACCATCCCATTGTGGTGACATTGGGTGGGATTGGTTCCTGTTACGCCAGTTTGACCTTCAAACCTCAAGCCTTTTATCCTTTCTACAAAGTGTGTGATAACAATTCCCAACTCTCCTTTAAAGTGGGTTATCACAGTAAATAGGAAGCAAGACTTAGTATATGAATAGGAGAATGAATCAATAATTCTCAATAATAACAAAACCCAAAATCAATGACAACAACAACAACCAACCCCAACCTGTTACATAGCTCCATCATTTATATATTTTCCTCGAAACTTTCTTTTCTTCTGGATTCTGTCATTGTGATTTCTTGATTTTATTTCTTTCTAGAATGTGCTCGAAGGTTCTATCTCTTTCCGCTACTTTTTCCAGCTAACTCATTTTCCATGTTGGCATTCTAGTGCATAACTTTCCACCACTTGGATCCATTACTGGTGTGTTATGTTGTTCCACAAACTTTTTTATACTTCTGCAAAAATTGGTGGTCTTCAAAACAAAGGGCCTAATAGGATACAAATACCATGGGTCACCAATACCATGGGCCCAAAAACCACTTGTTTACTTAAAATATATTTGACTCTTTTATTGAACCATTTTTTTACTTAAAGTATATTTGACTCTTTTACCGAGTCAAGTTTATCCTAAAAATCCCCCCTTTAAAATTGAATTGGGTTTTTCTTTGACCAAATATGGAAAAAATTTCCAAGTGAGTTGTCAACACTCACCTTAAACCTCCCTCAAAGTCTATAACCATGGAATCCCACATGTTCCCCCCCCCCCCTTTGTCCACCTAGGTATACATCATATATTTTACTGATAATTTAACAGGGGAAAACATTCTTAACCAAGTCTTACAATCGTATGCCCGTTTACATGAAAAAAATAATTGTTTAACAATGCATTAAATCAAGAATATAATACTGCTCCATAACCAAAAATCCCCCACTTCGATATTGATCACAGCAACTCCACCGCTACTGCACCTACTCGAATATGCTCCAATATTTGGATCTGGAAAATTTATCATATTCACCTTCATTATTGAAGACCAACTCAAATTGATAAGGAACACAATTTCCCCCTTGTTACTACCTTCGTTAACATGTCTGCAGGATTCAGGCTAGTGTGTATCATCTCCAGATTTAACTCTCCATCTTCCAAAATTGATCGTATGAAATGGTACCAAATTTTTATATGCTTACTCTTAGAACGGAAGGATGAGTATTTTTCAAGATGAATGACACTCTGGATGTCACTGTACAACCTAATATTCCCCTAATTCTTTCCCAATTCCTCCATAAACCTATGTAACCAAATAATCTCTTTACTAGCCTCTGTAGTAGCAACATACTCCTCTTTCGTTGTCGAAATTGCAACAACCTTATGCAATTTTGAAATCCAACTTACTATTTTTCCACCTATGGTAAAATATTACCTAGTGGTGCTCCTCTTTCTATCTATATCACCTACCATATCTAAATCCACATATCCCTATAAAATAGTTCTTGAACCTCCAAAACATAATTCCTGAGTTGTAGTACCTCTCAAATACTTCCTTCCAATGATCTTCATTTAGATTGTTCGTATACTTTCTCAAAAATACCACTACATGTGCAATATTCGATCCTGTGCACACCATAACATACATCAATATGTCAATTGTTGATGAGTATGGAACCTCAGACATGTATTCTATCTCCTTCTATGTTTTGGGACACATCTCCTTAGTCAATTTGAAATGGCTGGCCAAAGGTGTACTAACTAGTTTTTCATCTTGTAGTTGAAACCTTTCCAGCACCTTGTCTATGTACTCACCCTGAGACATTGTTAATTTGCAATTTTTATCGTCTCTTGTTATTCTCATACCAATTATTTTCTTTGCAACACCCAAATCCTTCATCACAAATGAATCAAATAATTTTATTTTTAGCACATTTATATCATGCATGTTAGACCATACAACAAGCATGTCATCTACATACAATAACAAGATAATATAACTTTCATTATCTAGTCTCTTAAAATAAACATAATGGTCAATGTGACATCTAATATAACCTTGTTCTATCATAAACCTATCAAATTTCAAATACTACTACCTTGGATATTTCTTTAGGTCATATAATCTCTTCTCAAACCTACATACCAATTTCTCCTTTCTTTTGACCTCATACCCCTGTGGATATTTCATATAAATCTATTCCTCCAAATACACATGGAGAAAAGTTCTCTTTCATCCAAATATTCAATATGCAAATCTTCTACTGCCAGCATACTTAAAATTTTTCTAATTGAGATAATTTAACAAGAAGAGAAAAAAATTAATCAAAATCTACACCTTTCTTCTGTGCGAACCCATTTAAAACAAGTATGGCCTTATACCATTTTTTTCCTCCATCTTCTTCATACAACCTATAAACCTATTTAATATACAATGCTCTTTACCTACAGGAAATGGAACCAAATCCCAAGTCTGGTTATGTACCAAATATTCCATCTCCTCTTTCATGCCTTATTCCCACTTCTTTCTAGTTTCTACCTACATTGTTTCTTCATATCCTTTTGGTTCACCATAATCAATGAAAAATAAATAATACATTGAAGGATAGTTTCCTTGAGTGGGTTGTTTTCCCTTGACCCCGTTTTGAGGATCCTTGGTCATGTTTGACCTATTTTGGAACTTCGATAGGCTATCGAAGGCGGAGCGCAAGTCGAAGCGGGGATCGCGGGATCTAGGCCCCTTGTTTAGGGATTTTGGGGTTTTGGTTTATGTAAAAGGTATGTGGATGTTGTCCCATGGGTTTACCCATGTTTACGCCTATTTTGTAATGTATAAATAGATATCTAGGTGATGAAATCTAGCGGCGAATGGGTGATGCTAAGTGTGAACACAAGTGTGTGATACCAAGTGCTAAGTGCAAGTGATAGGTGTACATGATTTGTGCGTTTTGTGTGAGACTTGCAAGGATAAGTGCAAGTGATAGGTGTACATGATTTGTGCGTGTTGTGTGATACTTGCAAGGAAAAGTGCAAGTGACTGTAAGGGATTGAGTAGAAGCTTTGTGTTGTAACCTAACTCGAGGAAGGAGGATCTGGAGAGGTGCGTGCAGATCTCTTGTCCTATGCGGAGTAGGATCTTGAGGCTCTGTGCATGTAGAATATTGACAGAAGATAACAAAAGAGAAGAAGAGTTGGTGGGCATAGCCTAAGTCCGGGGATGAACCACCCATATCATGTGTTGTTATGATTTGTGTGATGTATTGATGTGTTTATGTGTTTACTTTCTTAGTGCTTTGGCATAGATAAATGATAGATAGATCTGTTGATATTTTGTGATTAATAATATGAATAAGTGCTAGATATAACCTATGTGAATGTTATTAGTGTTTGAATATACTAGATATGGGTAAATACTATGATGTTATGTGATTAGGGTTTTAACTACGAAGTAGACACTGGTTAAATACTGATGAACTGTAACTTCTAAGTGCTTTGATAGAATATTTTAATCATAGATCTGTGTCCCAGCTAAGGTTGCATACACTCGAGTCCTGCAACCACCCCTACTTATACTTCAGATGAGACTTCATCTGCTTCACAGGTGTTTCCAAAAGGGCCAGTATTTAGGGTTTTGTTGGTGTTCTCTTAAGCGTTGAACCCTGGGTCTCCCCATGTGCCAACAAATGGTTTCGTTGTCGGTACCTAAAACTGTGATTGCTGGGAACTAAAGAAAAAAAAATCTCTATGCATAGATATGTTTCCCTAGTGCGTATTATTCTACTTGACTTATGAAGCTATGTCCTAAGAAGACAAGTCAGATCTGAAGAAAAGAGGTAAGATCTTGAAACTTTGTGCTCTGATAAAGGTAATAACAATGAAAAGTTTTGATTGAAAAGGTAAGATAAGTGGAAATTTTTGTTTCAAAAGTATGGATCTAGGTATGTTTCATAAATTTTGTCCTACCCTGAAAACTAGGGCATAGATAGAAGAAAGAATGTTTGATATGAGTAGATCTGATAGAAATGATGAAAGATATGTTATTCCTATGCATAAAAAGAATGTTTGGACTAACAAATGGATGCAGGATGATAGAAAGATTTTTTTATAGGTTAGTTACCATGACCCTAGTGCACAATATAGGAAAGGTTGGGGATCGTTCAAAAGAAAGAGAGGATTAAATATTTTCTATAGTTGAAGAATACTGGGACATATTGCTAAGGAATGCCCTGGTAGAGGCCCTACTTGCCTTTGTTGAAAATCTATGGACCCTGAAGTTTTGGATTGCCCTAGAATAATTTCCAAGGTTGACAGAATGAATATGAGACAAGAAAACCCTGAGGAATATCAGGAAACTAAGACCATGACAGAACCCCATAAAGACTCAAAGAATGTATTGCTACAAATGAAAGAAACCTTGAATGATCACAGAAGTGTCAACTTATCAGAGATATTCAAAGAAAAAGAATGCATAGAAAGAATAATAGGAGACTTCGACACTGACTGTGTTCTGCATGAAGAAACACAAGTGAACGTCATGACAGAAAGAACTTGGGAAATTTTAGGAAAGAATGATATGATTCCTTCATTGGGAGGAATAGGATTATTCAAAGGAAAGTTGATAACCCTATGTGGAAGACTCACCCAAATATCTATGAGTGCTCATAGAACTTTGACAAAGGAAGATTTTGAGGTTGCTAAATTTATTGAGACCGACACCCCATTTGTTATTTTACTATGAAAAACCTAGATTGAGAAGGATCGGACCAGAAGAAAAGAAGAGGAATCCCTAGAACAGAATAAGCAAGAACTAAATTATTTCATGACTAGGAGGATAGCGCACTTGATTGTAGAACAGGAGAATAGATCGAAGCTGATTAGGACCAAAAACTTGGATGTCGAAGTTGAAAGAACACAAGAAGACTCATAGAAGAGTGGAGCACCTACCCCAGACAGAGAAGAAATATTTCCCTTGAACCCTATGAAAGAATCTCAACAACACGAAGTTACTATTCCAAAAGAAGATAAGAATCAGAATGGAAAGAGAAATACCGAGACAAAGATCATAGGGAAGAAGGCTAGAAAAGTTGTAGAATTTTCTAGAGGGGACTTGGCAGAAGGAAGGTTTGAAAAACTGGAACTTCGTCAAGATATCAAAACAACGCAGCATGGCACTTCACCATGGAGAATAAATATAACCATTAGACCAACCCTCCCGAGTGGTTATCACAATAGTTATGACCAGAAATATCGCCATCAGACCGTTGGGACCATGCCGCAACGGACATAACCACATTGATGAAGGCCTCTTGTCCATTAGAGAAGACCCATTACATCATTGTCTACTTATTCCATTGACTATTGCACCGAGAACACTTTTGCGAATTGTATTCAAGGAAACTCATTGCTACTGCAATGTGTTTACTGAGCTCGACACTTATTCTATTGCTTTGAGCACCTATTCATCAATCTGAGTTATCCGATCTTGAGAGAGTATGTCAAACAAACTCAACGCAGTTGAAAAGTGTGGAGAAGAATTTCTAATCAATTTAATGTCTGAGAAAGTAATGTCTGCAGGAATTCAGGCCTCATCGATGTGAGGAGTGCAAGCCTCCTCATCGACTGCTCGTGGATCCAAACCATCCTGAGCTACAGTAGAGAAGAGAATGAGGAATCAAGATGACTTGGTGAACACAAAGTTAATCTTGGTTATCTTTCCTCACTACATCCCGCNTGTGATACCAAGTGCTAAGTGCAAGTGATAGGTGTACATGATTTGTGCGTTTTGTGTGAGACTTGCAAGGATAAGTGCAAGTGATAGGTGTACATGATTTGTGCGTGTTGTGTGATACTTGCAAGGAAAAGTGCAAGTGACTGTAAGGGATTGAGTAGAAGCTTTGTGTTGTAACCTAACTCGAGGAAGGAGGATCTGGAGAGGTGCGTGCAGATCTCTTGTCCTATGCGGAGTAGGATCTTGAGGCTCTGTGCATGTAGAATATTGACAGAAGATAACAAAAGAGAAGAAGAGTTGGTGGGCATAGCCTAAGTCCGGGGATGAACCACCCATATCATGTGTTGTTATGATTTGTGTGATGTATTGATGTGTTTATGTGTTTACTTTCTTAGTGCTTTGGCATAGATAAATGATAGATAGATCTGTTGATATTTTGTGATTAATAATATGAATAAGTGCTAGATATAACCTATGTGAATGTTATTAGTGTTTGAATATACTAGATATGGGTAAATACTATGATGTTATGTGATTAGGGTTTTAACTACGAAGTAGACACTGGTTAAATACTGATGAACTGTAACTTCTAAGTGCTTTGATAGAATATTTTAATCATAGATCTGTGTCCCAGCTAAGGTTGCATACACTCGAGTCCTGCAACCACCCCTACTTATACTTCAGATGAGACTTCATCTGCTTCACAGGTGTTTCCAAAAGGGCCAGTATTTAGGGTTTTGTTGGTGTTCTCTTAAGCGTTGAACCCTGGGTCTCCCCATGTGCCAACAAATGGTTTCGTTGTCGGTACCTAAAACTGTGATTGCTGGGAACTAAAGAAAAAAAAATCTCTATGCATAGATATGTTTCCCTAGTGCGTATTATTCTACTTGACTTATGAAGCTATGTCCTAAGAAGACAAGTCAGATCTGAAGAAAAGAGGTAAGATCTTGAAACTTTGTGCTCTGATAAAGGTAATAACAATGAAAAGTTTTGATTGAAAAGGTAAGATAAGTGGAAATTTTTGTTTCAAAAGTATGGATCTAGGTATGTTTCATAAATTTTGTCCTACCCTGAAAACTAGGGCATAGATAGAAGAAAGAATGTTTGATATGAGTAGATCTGATAGAAATGATGAAAGATATGTTATTCCTATGCATAAAAAGAATGTTTGGACTAACAAATGGATGCAGGATGATAGAAAGATTTTTTTATAGGTTAGTTACCATGACCCTAGTGCACAATATAGGAAAGGTTGGGGATCGTTCAAAAGAAAGAGAGGATTAAATATTTTCTATAGTTGAAGAATACTGGGACATATTGCTAAGGAATGCCCTGGTAGAGGCCCTACTTGCCTTTGTTGAAAATCTATGGACCCTGAAGTTTTGGATTGCCCTAGAATAATTTCCAAGGTTGACAGAATGAATATGAGACAAGAAAACCCTGAGGAATATCAGGAAACTAAGACCATGACAGAACCCCATAAAGACTCAAAGAATGTATTGCTACAAATGAAAGAAACCTTGAATGATCACAGAAGTGTCAACTTATCAGAGATATTCAAAGAAAAAGAATGCATAGAAAGAATAATAGGAGACTTCGACACTGACTGTGTTCTGCATGAAGAAACACAAGTGAACGTCATGACAGAAAGAACTTGGGAAATTTTAGGAAAGAATGATATGATTCCTTCATTGGGAGGAATAGGATTATTCAAAGGAAAGTTGATAACCCTATGTGGAAGACTCACCCAAATATCTATGAGTGCTCATAGAACTTTGACAAAGGAAGATTTTGAGGTTGCTAAATTTATTGAGACCGACACCCCATTTGTTATTTTACTATGAAAAACCTAGATTGAGAAGGATCGGACCAGAAGAAAAGAAGAGGAATCCCTAGAACAGAATAAGCAAGAACTAAATTATTTCATGACTAGGAGGATAGCGCACTTGATTGTAGAACAGGAGAATAGATCGAAGCTGATTAGGACCAAAAACTTGGATGTCGAAGTTGAAAGAACACAAGAAGACTCATAGAAGAGTGGAGCACCTACCCCAGACAGAGAAGAAATATTTCCCTTGAACCCTATGAAAGAATCTCAACAACACGAAGTTACTATTCCAAAATAAGATAAGAATTAGAATGGAAAGAGAAATACCGAGACAAAGATCACAGGGAAGAAGGCTAGAAAAGTTGTAGAATTTTCTAGAGGGGACTTGGCAGAAGGAAGGTTTGAAAAACTGGAACTTCGTCGAGATATCAAAACAACGCAGCATGGCACTTCACCATGGCGAATAAATATAACCATTAGACCAACCCTTCCGAGTGGTTATCACAATAGTTATGACCAGAAATCTCGCCATCAGACCATTGGGACCATGCCGCAACGGACATAACCACATTGATGAAGGCCTCTTGTCCATTAGAGAATACCCATTACATCATTGTCTACTTATTCCATTGACTATTGCACCGAGAACACTTTTGCGAATTGTATTCAAGGCAACTCATTGCTACTGCAATGTGTTTACTGAGCTCGACGCTTATTCTATTGCTTTGAGCACCTATTCATCAATCTGAGTTATATGATCTTGAGAGAGTATGTCAAACAAACTCAGCGCAGTTGAAAAGTGTGGAGAAGAAGTTCTAATCAATTTAATGTCTGAGAAAGTAATGTCTGCAGGAATTCAGGCCTCATCGATGCGAGGAGTGCAAGCCTCCTCATCGACTGCTCGTGGATCCAGACCATCCTGAGCTACAGTAGAGAAGAGAATGAGGAATCAAGATGACTTGGTGAACACAAAGTTAATCTTGGTTATCTTTCCTCACTACATCCCGCCTCTGGCTAGTGTGGTGAGTCGTTACAGTGTCCCCAGGGATTTCAATTACACCCTGGTTACTGTGTACCTCTCGAAGGGGATACATGCAGTAAGAACGTACAAAGATAAAATTGTGACCTTGAAATTCAAAGACTTCAACCTAGGGGACCCCAATAATTACAGTATGCTTTCCCCTCATAGGTACTTGACTAGGACGAAGGGGAATAACTCAAAAATAATCACCCAACCATGGAATATGAACCTCACGCAGTCCACCATCCTGAATGTGATGA
>JZKD02S1866373.1:66871-82734 GCA_000966675.3 Picea glauca
ACCATCCTGAGCTACAGTAGAGAAGAGAATGAGGAATCAAGATGACTTGGTGAACACAAAGTTAATCTTGGTTATCTTTCCTCACTACATCCCGCCTCTGGCTAGTGTGGTGAGTTGTTACAGTGTCCCCAGGGATTTCGATTACACCCTGGTTACTGTGTACCTCTCGAAGGGGATACATGCAGTAATAACGTACAAAGATAAAATTGTGACCTTGAAATTCAAAGACTTCAACCTAGGGGACCCCAATAATTACAGTATGCTTGCCCCTCATAGGTACTTTACTAGGATGAAGGGGAATAACTCAAAAATAATCACCCAACCATGGAATATGAACCTCACGTAGTCCACCATCCTGAATGTGATGAAGATTCCACATTTTGGAAGGAACCAGGAGGTTAACGCATGTGTTAATCTCCTACTATCATGTTACCATGGTGGATATCTATGGCTAGATAGATGCATCACAATTGATCTGACACTGATCCATAGGATCACCAGATTGAGCATACAGGGACTCGATTCACAAGACTTATACCTAGGGAAGGTTGTAGACCATGCACTGGTACAGAGGATTAAAGACACATATGGCTATGTATAAAAGAAGACACGAGGCTACAAGGTCACTTCCATCCATAATGGCACAGTATGCCTGGCCTGCCAGTTGATCGCAAGAAAGATGGTGAGAAAAAATAGACCTATGCAGGTCACAGGGTTCGTTGTTGACCTTGTCAAAAAATGTGTAGAAGGTCTCCAAATGAACTGGGCGAAGTACTTAGTCAACAGACTCGAATTGGATTTTCGTGAAGCTCAGGATCAGGGCTATGAGTTCCATTTTAGCTAGCATTTGATCCTCATAAAATTTACTTCTTGGGAGATGACCGAAGGTACGACCTTATTGGATACCGATCCATTCGACCCACTCCCAACGAAGTTCACCATGCTCTGATACTCGAGAAATATGGGAACATAGTGGCATTCTAACACAATATTTCACAAATACTATCTCCAGTCAAAGAGGGCTATTGGGGCTATCCCTCGCATGATGTTGAACACCCTGCACTGGTTCAGACCCCTCATGAAGCTCCATGTAGATCGACACTGTATTTATATCACTGTGCGTGCAGACGAGAATAAAGAAGATCTTCAGTCATACTATAAGCTTACAGAGGAAGACCTCGAGGAGATAACTAAGGACTGGTCTGTAGAGCTCCTTATCCCTGCTGACCCCATGGAAATTTCTGATCCCAAACTAATCAGTATCTCAGAGGAAACTAATGAAGAATGTGACACACCTGGAACCAGTAGAAGGAAGACGACTGAAGAGGTACAAAACTTGAGTAGCACATCATAAGATACCACTTCATAATCACTGGGATGAGGAGGTGATGACGAAGTAGATAAAGAAGGGACCAATGGAAAAGATGATCAACATAAGCAAGGTGAACTAACACCTTCTAGGGATCCTATTGATGAGGTTGATCCCTCTAAGAAAAGAAAGGTTCCCCCCACAAAAACAACCTCGAGGAAGAAATCTAGAGCTAGTAATACCAATTTATAGACTGTTCTCATGCTCGATGACTTCGACTTCATCATCACAACCATATCATATGCTTCGTAGGATATTATGCAGAACACCGAAGCCAAGAAAGAAACCGTGTATGTTAGGATTGATACAGAACTCAGAGGGGTATAGCACACCCTTCACTCTAGTCACCTAGTATCCACTGCGCCCCTGCCATCAGAAGAACCAGAGTTGGGAGATGAACCCACCCAACTCCATAGAATAGTTGATCTGACCAAATCTCACCTTCGTTGAGCGCAACAAGAGAAAGAATAGACTACAGTGGCCCTAAAGAAAGAACAAGAGGAAGTGCTAGAGAAACGTCAATTTGCGCAATAGGAGAAGGATGACCTCCACACCAAGTTCGAATAGGAGAGAGCGTAGGTCAATAAAGAGAGAGATCAATTTATTGCAGAACATCTCAAAGTCAAAGAAGCATTCAGCAGAGAACTTCGCTCTGTGACAGGCTTAGAGAAAAAGGTGAAAGAACCAGTGGAGCAACAAGTAACGTAGCTTGCAGAAGCTATCCAACAGCTTCAATAGAGAATCGCAAACCTAGAGCTATGAACAATGCCAAGTACCCTGTAGGACATGTGAGATCAAAGAAAATCCACTGCCTAGAGCGTAGTTGAAAGGATTAGAGCATTCACTCTGAAATGTAAACAACTTAGTAGTAGAAGTGCACAAACCTACGAGCAACTTACTGAAGACCTTGAACTAAAGGCACTGGAGTCACAACTCCAGGAGGCAAATTAGCAGGCAACGATAGTATAGGAGAAGTTGAAGCTCCTATCAATAGTTGAAAGGATGAATCAATCCCAGGAATAGTGGACTTATGAACAGCAGGTCCACACCATATAGAGAAAAGTCATGGAAGTAACTCAGAGGCTCCAACCAGTCCAGGATGAAGCGTGCTAACGTTTTGAGGAGATTTAAGGCTGAGGAGAAGAGATGGAACAAATAGTCATTGCAGTCAAACAACACTTAGAGGGACCTATCAACGAAGAAAATATCCAAGAGTTCTCTAAGAAGGAGGCCTTGGCGTAACAATAGGTCAAAGCAGCTTTAGCCAAGGTCGAGGATTTTGAAGCAAAGCTACCTAGACCAGAGTGACTCGGGATGAGTCACAGGTGAGTGTTGAGGGATTGTTGGCCCTTGACCAATTTTTTAGGATCCTTGGTCATGTTTGACCTATTTTGGAACTTCAACAGGCTCTCGAAGGTGGAGCACAAGTTGAACATAGATCGCGGGATCTCATCCCCTTGTTTAGGGATTTTTGGGTTTTGGGTTATGTAATAGGAATGGGGATGTTGGCCCATGGGTTTACCCATGTTTAGGCCTCTTTTGTAATTTATAAATAGATATATAGGCAATGAAAGATAGCGGTGAATGGGTGATGCTAAGTGCGAACACAAGTGTGTGATACCAAGTTCTAAGTGCAAGTTATAGTTGTACATGATTTGTTCATGTTGTGTAAGATTCCCAAGGCTAAGTGAAAGTGAATGTAAGGGATTGAGTAGAAGCTTTGTGTTATCGGAACTAATCAGTAGGTGTGGACACTAACAGATCTCCCTAGATCCACCTGGATCTAGAACAAAACAGGATAGGACATGACTCTTTCCCTAAGTTTTGACCATTGAATTAGATAATAGGAAGGAACAAGTAACATACCTTTGTATCACTTCCTAGGGTCTCTATTGCTCCTGCTTCACTCCGGTGCTCTCGTGAGTTCAAGACCAAGACAACACAAACCAACCAAAGTGAAGATAGCAAAATATATTCAACTGTCAACTTATGTGTATGATCAAGGAATTACACAATAAAGTGAGAATAGCTTTATGGGAAAGGGACATGCCACTGTATCATATTAATTGAAAGTAAAGATTACAACCTGATCACCTTGATGTCGCAAGCTTCCTTTCAATGGTTCTTGGCTCCAACACACACACTTTCTCAATCCTTGTATGAAAAAGATCAAATCCTCTTGATAGACTTGCTGGAGTCTCCAAGCTCCTGTTCAAGCTAAGTCTTTCACACAATTCTTTCACCAATTCTCCAATGAATCTTGCTTAACCTTTTCCATGAGAATTACATCAATATATAGGAGAGAATGAGATGGTTACTTGGATAAGAATGATCCCACAATATCAGGGAATCCAGTACAAGGATAACCATTCGAATGCCAACCCATTCTTCTAGAAGATTCCTTTCTAGAACCATCGAGAATCCATCTTTTTCCAAGCTTCAGAGAAGGTTCGCACCCTAGCTATGTAACACAGTGTGAGAATTTCACACCCTAGCTTAAGGAATCCTGCGAGAATGGGTCATTCTCACACCCTAGGATACTAGCAACCTGCGAACTCTCTTCAAAAGTGAGTTTTCTAGGAAGAGATGAATATCACTTTTCTCAAGAGAAAGTTCTTATGAGAAGCTTGAGTACACCAACATCAATACATCATCATGATGAAAAAAATCATGGGTAAAATAATTCCCCCCAAAGTATGAGGCTAGAACCAATGACAGCCGAAATACTTTGTAAACTGCATGTGTGTGTCGGAAACCAGGAGCACACCTAATCAAAAACCTGAGAACAACCAAGCATCTGCAGAATATCATATATACCAATTATGAGGTAGGCATTCCCATACTCAGATCACAGATGGATAACATTGTAGACATAGGTCATGGCCACCAATCATACATTATGGATCCATGCCTTCAAAATATAGCATAGCCACCAGAAATACACTGTGGATCTATGCGAGAAATTTCAAATTAAGACGACATAGTCATGAGACATACATAGTGGATCTATGTGTCACAAATTATACATACTCCATCGCAACCTGGACAAAGAAATGATAACCATGGTCTTCAATCTCATCACCCAAAAGTACAAATCTAACCATGTGATTACATGTGCTGATGTCGAACATGGAAAAAACCACTTGATTACCGGTCATTGATGAAACCATTAACAAGTGTGAGGGAAATCACCATTAATGTCAATGACTCCCAAGGTACTCTAGTACAATCCATCGAGTGTTAATGAGTGAGTTGAAGTCGAACATCCAATGGAATATTTCAATTAGGGGTCAATGATGTAAACCCACTGTTGAAAGCGTGGAAACCTACCATTGAGGCATGCAAGCTCCAAGGTACCAAAGAATTTCTAAGTTTTGTTTCCGAATAATGAACTGAAGTTGAAGGAAAAAAAATTGTCACAGGAGGGCCTTGATGTATCCCCCATCAATGACACGAAATGAGTAACAGATTTTGAAGGTGAAACAGAGTATGATGTAAATTAAGCTGGACAAAGGGAAGGCCAACACAAAGAGAATGGACAACTGCAGATGGCCGACTCAAAAGAGGTTTCAGATGGACTTCTCTTGAACATATGAATGACACAACCAATGATTTGGAAGCATTGACTCAAAGACGACACAGGGAATGAACTTGTAGCAAATCAAATGAGAGAGAAATGGATTTCCCAAACTGGCTTCAAATATAATGAATAGGGGGTGTCATGTTCAGAGAGACACTTACTGCCAATCAATATGAAGATGAAAACATATCCCTTTCCCAAATTTTCCCCCACCATTTCTGGCGAGTACCTCTTTATTTTTGCGCAATCTTGAGGAGGATAACATATGCTTGTTAATATAAGATTATCCTTCAGATAAGTCCTTCRGAGTATGTTTAAYGAACCCTAAGAAGGAGTGGTTCGGTCCCATTACGGGTCTGTCGATGTTTGTTTAACGAGTCTAAAGATAGAAAACTTGAAGGTTTTTCATGATTATAGAGTCTGGAAAAACACTCAAAAGAGAACTCTCTCAGTTCCTTTTTCGTAAGGTAGTCTGATGAGACCAAAAAAGAGATAAATTATCGCCCACCAAACGCTTTCTTCAAATACTTTATCGAGTGTGAAAATAGCAAGGTCTCTCGGCTATCTTTTCATGTTTAGATAGTCTGAAAAGAGCTTAAAGAGGACTCCAGGGGGGTTCCTTTTTCATATAACGTTGTTGAGCCCGAAAATTAATAAAAGTATGCTCGATCGCGTTCTCATGTATTTTCGAGCACGAGAATGGACAAAGACAAAGCTCAAGGTTTTATACAAAAACCATAAAAACAATCAAAACATGTGATGAAAAAGAAAAAATACATCCCCATCCTTGTACATGAACATCGGAGTCGTTACGCCTGCAAAAGTTACACTCAAAAGGGAATTAGGGATTAGGGTTTAATAAATAAATAATTATAAAAAAACAAATAACATGGTAAAATTAAATATAAAGGAGTAAAACTCTTTTTACCATATCATTTTCATTTTACCACTATTTGAGCCCAAAAACCCCTCTTTTAACCTCGAAGTTCGGCATCAGATTGCGGGAGTTACGAGTGTACATTCGTTGAGAAATCAAAAATAACGAGGTAGGCTCTTTGTCCTCTACTCTTTCATGGTTTAATTTTGCATTTTCATTGGTTAAAACTCATTTTTGAGTTTGTTTTGTGAGCTCTACTTGCGCTCAGCCATTCTCATAGGTGGGATACATGGGACCTATAAGAATGGGTCATTCTTGTAGGTGAGCCCAAAGCAGCCTGCGAGGTTCTCGCAATGTGCCTAAAGGGCACCTGCGAGTACCACAAAGAAGAAAAGTTTTTTAAAAATTTTCTCAATGAAAGAGAATCAATTCATGAATAGAGTTACTAATCCTCTTCTTGTGCTTCTTATGCAGGTATTTGTCCATCAAAATGGTTCTTGAATGGCGTGAAAGGGAGCATGAAGAAGACAATGCCATTTCCAGAAATCATCCACCCACTATTGCCTCTTTGAGAAACTGTGGCCTTCTTAAGTACTTTCATATCCCGGGCATGAGGGACCAAGTCAGGTTATTAGAGTACCTTGTGCGCATGTGGGATCTCAATCAACAAGTATTCCATGTAGGGGTCCACACACTGTCCTTAGATATTGAGGAAATTTACTTCTTGACTAGACTATCACGGTGTGGGTACCATGTGAGCCTGACTGGTAGCAGAGGTGGTGGGTTGCGCATGAGTGAGTACTATCGCTTACACTATGTTCCAAAGGCAGAGAGGAAGAAAGGGAAAGTAGCTATTTGGGGAGTGTGGGATTTGAACCTCTGCACTATTTTATTCACCATTGCACGTATGGCCAAGAGCTCTACTCCTCACATGGTTCTCTAGAGTTACTTTCAGTATGCTATAGAGTGTATTGAACCTAGGGTTTTTAACTGGGAAAATGCAATGCTTCGTAGCATGAAAAGAAAGTTGACCAAATGCAAATGAGGTGACCTGAATAAATTCAGGTACAGATCATTGTTAGTGTCCTTCTTTATCGAGAGGCTTCCATTACTGAGGCTGCAGGTGGAGTGGAATTTACCGGCTCCCAGGGATCCAAGAATGTTGAGATGGTGTCAGCTCATGACCCAGCACGTAGCTAGACCAATTATCAAGTATGATGATACCTTCTTCGACTGGCTGCAACCATAGATGTTGATGGTTGACGATTATTCTTATGCTGGGTTGGATTTCCAAGGAGATCCAGACTTAGTCCTGTCAGAGGATGCTCAGTGGGGGGAACTTGGTAAGAAGTACACAATTTTTTCTTTTTAAATGTTTTTGTTAATTTTATCATATTCAAATGTTTTTTATATGTTCGTCCAAAGACTAAATACAAAATTCATTGTTGATGACATAGATGTGGGACCTTACCAACCTCTTGGTACTTCTCCCATTCAGCGGTGAGGAGAGGTAGTTCCAGTGCCACAATGGGAAGTCGGGGATTATCAAGCAGTGGAACAAAACCTAGAGGGTTTGACAACAGATATTCCAGACATGCCTCTTGGAGAGGTTCCACGACGCGATCAGTGTCATACAGTAGGAGTGTCAGAGTCCATGATTCAACTACTCCATAGAGTTTCTCGGGTAGTCATGTGTTACTGTGAACATCATCCATGACGTCACTTTGTAGAAGCTATGAGCTTCATATTTTGACATTTTGGTCTTCGGACAAAACTTTTTTGTAAAAAACTATTTTGATCGTTATATATACAGATGGCTTCTACCGGTTTACCTTGTATTGTGTGAAAATTGATGTGATTGATTTATAAATGATCCAAATGTCTGTCTAATACATAGTTAGCCAATGCATCTGTTAATGTATTTAGACATCTAGGAATATGTTGATATTCAATGTAATCAAAATAACGTTCCAAGAGGCGAATTCGCAAATACACCCGTAACAAAGTAGGACTTCGAATAGTATAGACATTACTTAACTATAGTACTACAAGCTGCGAATCGAGTCGCACAACCAAATGACGGATTCTGAGCGAGATAGCTTCAATCAAAAATTCGATAATGGCGCTACACTCTGAAATATTTTTGGTCGCATGGCCGTGACACACACCTGGTAAGGAGACAAGTCCATTTGTAGGGGCGTAAATTGCCCATGCAGCGGAAGCAAGGTTCTGAGTACTACAGCTAGCGCCATCAGCGAAGCCAATATGGTGTAGCAAAGATTCCGACATCTGGAAATCAAACACAACGTCACATAAGGGCAGAGACCAGATAATGACAAAAGAAAACTATAGTAACACACAAGAAGTATGATACAATAAAAATACAAGTACTATATTAAAAAACTCTTTTGATCATTATATATACATACGGCTTCTACCACTTTATCTTGTGTTGTGTGAAAATTGATGTGATTGATTTATAAATGATCCAAATGTCTGTCTAATACATAGTTAGCCAATGCATCAGTTAATGTATTTAGACATCTAGGAATATGTTGATATTCAATATAATCAAAATAACGTTCCAAGAGGCGAATTCGCAAATACACCCGTAACAAAGTAGGACTTCGAATAGTATAGACATTACTTAACTGTAGTACTACAAGCTACAAATCAAGTCACACAACCAAATGACGGATTCCGAGCGAGATAGCATCAACCAATAATTCAATAACGACGTTATACTTTGCAATGTTGTTGGTCACATGGCCGAGACACACACCTCGTAAGGAGACAAGTTCGTTTGTAGGAGTGTAAATTTCCCATGCAGCAGAAGCAAGGTTCTGAGTACTACGGCTAGCGCCATCAGCGAAGCCAATATAGGGTAGCGAAGACTCCGACATATGGAAATCAAACACAACATCACATAAGGGCAGAGACTAGATAATGACAAAAGCAAGCTATAGTAACACACAAGAAGTATGATACAATAAAAAATACAAGTACTCGTGCACAAATGATTTTATGCATAGTACTTCTTCAAGTACAACCCATTCTTGGTTTCACTCAAAGGGATACCATCGTAATCCACCAACTCATAAGCTCCTTTTTCCAAAACTCGTCGAACGATATATGGACCTCGCCACATGGCTTCGAATTTTCCAGCTCCTATCATATCTCGATCTTGATCATAAAGGAAAATGAGATCTCCTTCGGAGAAAACATGAGGCTTGACATGTTTGTCGTATTGGGCCTTGACACATTTTTTCTGAGCTTCTATGACTAGGGTAGCATCGCGTCGAGTTTTGTCTAATCCCATAAGATACAATAGACATTCTTCCTCAGCATAAGTGTTTGGTAGGAGTTCAATAGCTAGTTTTAAAGAGGGTATCTCGCATTCAATCAGGAGAATGGATTTCACACCATAGACTAACCGAAAAGGTGTAAACCCAGTAGCAGACTTGACGGATGTCCGGTAAGCCCACAATGTTGAAAACAACATTGTGTGCCAACTTGTTTTGTGAATCCCTATCATTCGTCGGAGCATAGTTATGAGAATTTCGTTAATTTCTTCGACTTGGCCATTGGCTTGAGGGTAATAGGGCGTTGAGTTATCATGGCGAAGAACCAACTATTCAGTAAGTTCAGACATCATGAAGTTTCTGAAGTGGCTACCATGATCAGTGATGATAGCTTGGGAAACACCAAAACGAGCTATGACGTGATTAAAAATGAATAGTGATGCGGTCTTTCTAGTGTTGTCAAATGTCGGCATCGCCTCGACCCATTTTGTAAAGTAATCGATGGCTACAATGATGTAACCATGCCCCCCGACCGAGTGAGGGTGACATGTCATGAAATCGATGCCCCATTTCGCAAAGGGACCAACAGAGACCACAGGATGAAGAGGAGCGGGATGTGACTATATCTTGTTATTATAGGTTTGGCAAGCATGGCATTTTTGAATGGTGACTATGCAGTCATTAAATAAAGAAGGCCAAAAATACCTGGCTCGTAAGATATTCTGGGCAGTATCATACCCAGACATATGACCACCACAGGCTCTATAATGGTAGTCATTCAGAGCTTTCTCGGCTTCGTCGAACGTTAGGAAACGTCAAAAAACAGAGTCAATCCCCTGACGATAAAGAGTATACCCGAGGATAATATATTGACGAGCTTGATAGCGTATGCGACGTCGGTCAGTACTAGACAAAGTTGGCTGGAAATTCTAGGTTTGGATATATATAATGATATCACCATACCAAAGATCATCAGTGCTGATAAGGAAAAGAGATTCATCGGGTAATGAATCAATTGCTACATTTTCCGTTGCAGAATAGGGAAAGTTGCATATCAACTCAGCAAATACTAAGGACTTCTTGGACTTGGCACATTCAAATTCCAAGTCAAACTCCTGGAGTATCACAATCCATTTGGAGTACTTGCCTCCTAGCAATTGATGTGTAAGAATGTGTTGCATAGGGTTGCAGTGAGAGATCACTGTAGTCTTGCGCGAGAGGATATAGTGCCGAAAGCGTTGGACGGCTTGGACGACAGCCAAGGCCAATTTTTCGACGTGTAAATACTTGATTTCAGTAGGCGTTAGAGATGTTCGTCATTAGCATCATCCTTTTGGATGAGAACCATACCAATGGTGGAATCTGAGGCAGCAAGGTAGAGTAAATACTCGCGACTGTAATCGGGGGGAAAGAGAAGCGGAGCACACGTTAGGGACAATTTCAAAGCTTCAAAAGAATTGTTGGCAATGGTATCCCAAATGAACTCTGAACCCTTTTTTAAGAGCCGCATAAATCCTCGAGTTATCTCGGCATAATTTGGGATAAAACGATGAAGAAAGTTTGCTTTCCCCTGCAAACTTTGTAACTAGCGAAGTGTAGAAGGAGGGGGGAGATTAAGGATCACCTCAACCTTTAAAGGATCCACCCAGATCTCTTGATGTGAAACGATAAAACCTATAAGGCGGTCGGATTCCACGCAGAAAACACACTTATGAGGATTTAAACGTATACGGTAGAATCGACAACGAACGAAAATGGCTTGGAGGTGGGTTGGGTGATCGACTCGGTGCATTGAGTGAATGGGTAAATTGTCCAAATATGGTTGAACGATGTGCTTGATATCATGGAAAGAATAAGACATAGCGCATTGAAAATTTGTGTCACCGTTCTTGAGACCAAAAGGGAGTTTCTGATAGGCAAAAGTACCCCAAGGAAAAATAAAAGCGGTCTTATGTTGGTCCTCGGGAACAATGTTGATTTGATTATACCCGAAGAAACTATCCATGAGAGAGAAGATTTCACTTCCGGCGCAATCATCGACAATTTGATCGACGAAGGGGGTAGGAAAGTTGTCTTTGGGACAAGCTTTGTTGATATCCCTATAATCAATGCATACACGAATGGTGCCTTGTTTCTTGTCAATTGGGACAAGATTGGAAACCCAGTATGTGAGAGCCACCGGATAAATAAAATCGGATTTTAGAAGTTTCTTGACTTCGAGCTTGATAGCAGCCGCTTTACGTGGGTGAACTAGACGAAGGCATTTCCGAACGGGTTTAGCGTCGGGGTATGTCTTTATCTCATGTATCACAATCTCAGGGTCAATACCTGACATTTCTTCGTATCTCCATGCAAAGATGTCACGAAGCTCTTTGAAAAGGGACGTGTAGGTGATGACTTCGTCAGAAGAACACACAACTCTGATATGAACATTTTCGACAATTCCAGGTTTGACGGATATGTCAAGGGGAATAGTGGGCGAGATATTACTTAAGTTCCCTTCAGAAAACACATCGTGTGTAGACTCGGGAATGGTGGAAATGATAACAACGGTTGACGGGGTCGAGATCCATTAATAGTTCTCAATGGTATGTTGCTCCAGAAAGAGGATGGAATGATGATTCCCATCGTCCCAAGGGGTGTTCTCCATGACAGACATGATCATCTCGTCTGTGGGAAAAATGACATGAAAAGGATCGGGAGACAACTTACCAAGAGAAGGGGTAGAAGGCATCGCCGATTGAATGGCCTAATAGGTGGATTTGACTGGACTTAACGGCATTGCATCGCCGTAACGAAGATGATATCCTGGGTTAGGTACGATCCAGGGGTTGTGAGACGCAGGAAGTTCGTGAGGCGAGGTGGAGATCATGTTGATGGAAGCAACAAACGGGCGTGAAACATTGGGCGGTGGAATGGGGAAAGTACCCATTAACGAAGAGTCTTTTAGAAGGCCTACACTGACGTTCTCATAACCTGGTGGGATTTTAGCGATGAACAGTACGTTGCCAGTACGGGTATTCGAATTAAAGAAGGCTAGTTGGTTGACGGTGACGACCTTACCTTGATGTGGGAAATGTACCACACGGAAAAGGGTCGACACAACTGCGCGCATGGAATTGATCCAGTTGCGGACAAGTAGAATATTGTAATTAAGGGGAGCGTCAAAGACTTCCACTTCAACTTGGACCATTTTACCTTCTAACGTGATGGGAAATGAAGGAAGGACACCGTAGGGCTTAAAAACAGATCCATTGAAGGATTTAAGAGTGTTCTGGGATTCATTCAAATAAGGAGAGGCAATGGCTTTCTAGCAAGAAAGAGACATGACACACGTCGAGGCACCCTCATCGATAACGGTTTAGAAAATGTTTTTGTCAGAGAAAATCACTTGGATCTGGAATGCAATTTGAGGGGGTAACTTTGGAATGTGATCCTCCAAGTCAAAAATTATTAAATTCATATCCGTCGGATCGATTCCACTAATATCTTTCAACAGTGCCTTCTGTTGTATGGGACAAGTTTGAAGGACTTCAAGGGCTGACATCGCAGAAGGTTCTTGGGACAGATCTTCAACAATGCTGTAGTTTTGGGCAGCACGAGCATGAGGATTGAAAGTCGATTTTTGAATGATGCCCTTTGGGCGGGGTCATAGAACTGTGTCGAGGCTCGGTCGTTTGAGACTCAGAGGACTGTTGGTAGGTGGAGTCGCAGGAGAGGGTTGTACCGAGGAAGGCGGTAGATCATCAACCTTATCTTTAGAGGGAGAATAATCTTTATCTCGAGTAGTGAGTGCAACGTCTCTCTGCTTTGAATCGCCAGTACACATCAAAACATAGGATGTAGTAGAAGATGAGAGTTGGTCATGAATGACCAACTGAGCCTTTTGTTGAGATGGGAAGGGTTGGGACAAAATGGCCAGTGCAGGTGGTTTTGGAGCTCCTTGAAGGAACTTAGTGACCTCAACATGTCGTGGACAATCCTTCATGTAGTGATCATCACCATAGATAAGACAAGGGTATAGAGGTTTGCACTTATCTCGATCTTCAACAGGTGTAGTTTTGGTTCACTCTGCTTGAGAAGTATTGTTTTCCTCCTTATTCTTACCCCTTCCCTTTTAAGATTTGTTTTTACCAGCTGGGGTAGATTGAACGACATTTACCTTAGAAGTTTTGTCGATGGGAGGGGCAGGAGATGGAGCATTTCGAACATTAGAAGAAGCAGGTTTGGGGTTTGCACCTGAGGCAGAATGTGGTTGGGCCTGGAAAGTGCCAATCACACCATCATCTGCATGCGAAGCAGGTGGAGTAGTTGAAGTGGTGGAAGTGGAAGGACGAGGTAAGTCAGGTAGTAAATCGTAAAGGGTTCATGTTTGTGAATAAACGTGGTCAAGGTATTGAGAACGACTTATGGCATGTTCTTCCGTGACTACTCCACCCATGGAGATCTCACGACCAATGTCGTTCACAAATGATTTTGTGAACCATTCTACCAGCAACTCATCGAGGAGTTCGAGTTTAATGAGACGTCATCTCCGTCACCACTCATGAATGTGATCGGATATATGAGTGGCCTTGTTCTGTTTGAAAGAAGTCAAAATCTTGGTCCCTGTGTCATAACAAATTGGTAACTGGTAGTGTGTGAGGAAATCCATAGCTAGGGTGTTGAAGTCAGAGAAGAAACCTCGTGGCAATTCTATATACCACTTCACAACAGAACCTGTGAAGCTTCGTTGAAAAATATGTAAACGAATAGAGTCATCCATCAACGAGTTGGATGAACACCATAGGTGAAAAGTCATAACGTGATTGTTTAGGTCCTCTCCCGCTTTGCCGTCAAATTTAGGAATGTCTGATGGTAGCTTGGCTGGTATAGCAGGCCATTGGGGAGAGTGATGAATTGGATCATTTAAAATCCTTGACAAATCCGACAGATCCAAAGTGGCTATGAAAGGTAACTGTCGATTCACCTGCGGATACTGGTGGCTTTGGGGAGGAAGCTCTGTCGACAAACCAGTGGGACCATAAGCAGTCTGCATATAATGTGAAGACCCAAGCAGATTCGATGGTGGTTGGAGAGGATAGTAGCTCATAGGATTATACCCTCGAACAGAGACTTGAGTTTGAGCATTCTCCCCCCAAATGGGATTGAACGAACCTGGATATGGTTGGCTTCGATTAGGGGGTATTACAGATGCAGCTAGAAACTGTTGCCCCCCAGTCGATTGAGGAGGATGTTGTATCAACTGATTCCAATATTGGGTCAAGGATGGAGGTATGTTTTTCCCATAATGGGGGGTCGGTCCTCCTATCGAAGGTGGTGTTCCAATTGGGGGTTGTGTTCCAATTGGGGGTTGTGTTCCAATTGGGATTTGCATTCCAAAAGGAATTTGCCCGCTGAGAGGGGGTTGAGTCATACCACCTTGGTGAAATTGTCCACCAACGGGAATCTAGTAATTTGGTGTGAATGATGGAATAGTTCCACTAGGATAAAGATTGCTAGTAGAAGATGAAGAAGGTCCTCAAAAACGAAATTGAGGGAGTTTTGGAATAAAACCGGGAAGAGAGTGCCCAGAAGAAGAAGGACCACTAGGAGAGCTGGATGGGGTTTTTGTAGGAGTGGGAATGGAAGCATTCAACACACGGTATCCAGGTGGTAGTGTCGGAGTGACGTTGGGCATTCATGGTGTGCTGATGGGAGAGAGACTAACCGTAGTAAACCCGGTTGGAGCACTCGTAGTATCTGTGAGATGGGCCATTTTGATAGGGACGGTAAAGTGATAGGCCATGGTAAACAGTACTGTCTCTGGGATAGAGATTTAAGAAATCACAGGTGGGTTGATTTCGGAAATCATAGGTGAATCTAGACCAAAAAGGTATCGTCAGAAAACACTTGTAGACCAAAAAAGATCTTGGCCTTCTATGCCAGGAAAGGGTCCAATTGGTGATCCAAAAGACATAACAACTAATTCTATGAAAGAATTCAGTCTCATAAACAGTCGCTCAGAATCAGGGTGAAGTCGAAAGTCCTCTCAAGTATTGGTAATTCGAAAATGTTCGAGAGAGTTAGTTGGTTCCACTTGTGGTGTGGTGACGACTGTGACTTCACTTTGCCAAGGAGAGCCCTCAGGTGTACTTGTAGGAAAGGGTGGAGAACCTTCCAGATGCTCTGGAGATAAACCCTGCATTCTACGTGAACGACTTGAAGGAGCTATTGTAAACGAGTGATAAACTTCATGAAGAAAATAGTATGGTCATCTTTGGTAAACAAACAACACGCGCTAGTAAACAAAATCTAGGAAGCAACACCAAGCAAACAAGACCTTCTAATTCCAAAGTCACTAGTTGGTGATGAAATCCAATGTCACAACAACGAGATGAGAAGGGGCTGGGCTAGGGTGGAAAAGTTACGCTGATGACCTTCTTAACGGACTTACACCCTGGTGAAAGCTTCCACACATAATCGTGGGTATACCCTCCAAGGAGCCTAAGTGATTTTGGTCAACACCAATTCCAGGTACCATGAAGACTTTCCCCTTCACAGTTACCTCATGTAAGAACCTATAAAAATAGGCCACTAAGGTTACCACCAACAACAATAAATCCTAGGGGGATAGTTGACAGTCCGATCCACACACAAGGGCAGGGTATCTAGCCCGAAATCAACTCAAAATGTTTCCACTCATCATTTTGGGTATACCTTCGAGTGATCCCCGTAATATGTGCAATCTCTACA
>JZKD02S1866384.1:8927-22289 GCA_000966675.3 Picea glauca
TCTTCAAACCCCTGATATTCTGCCTTTGAAAAAGATGCCAAATGTAGTTGAAAAAACTCTTTTTGACCTTATCCCTCAAAACTAGCCTTTAGATTTGACTTTGATAATTCATTACATGCTTATTCAAAGAGGTTTCATTCCATTCCAACTAAAAAATTTCCAATCTGAGCAAAATTTCGATGAATCTGGTCATACAGGATTTCTGTGGTTAACTCTATGAAATTTTAAGCTTCTTATCCACTGAAAGCACTGCGTTTCAGAGGTTAATGAGCACGCTCAGGCTCGCTTAAACCACCGAAAAGCAGAAGTTTTTCAAAAATCAAAAATTCAAAATTTTCGATTACCTGTATGGTTGCATATGGTTTCAAGGCTTCTTGGATGAAGTTCCCTTCTCCCTGATAGGGCTTGTGACTTCCTCTTGATGAATACCAGCCTGCATTTCTTCTTCTATGGAGGTGGCAACTTGGGCTAGGGTTTTCAACTTTGTATGCTCCTGAGATGGAGGTTGGGATTCTTTTATTTTTAATCTCAGAAGTCTTAGTTGCCTGTACAGCTTCATGTTCTCCCTTATCAATACCCTGTTCCTGTCTTTGATCTTGTCATGTTTTTCCTTGACATTTTTATTAATGTTATGAAGTTCTTCATTTCTTTCTGTTAGATTTGTATTTGTCTTTTTAATAACCCTTATTAAAACTTCCATTTCGTAGATTTGTTGCAAAAGTTTCCTCACTTTCTGAGTCCTGGGTTTTCTCGAAGAAGCTCCTAGTGATGATTGATTTTGTTCCTCTAGAGGAGTAGGAGTAGGTAGGTTTGGGTATTCATCAACAGCTGTATCAGTTTGCTGCTCTCCTTGTGCCTCATTATGCTCTGGTTCATGTTCAGAATCTGAATATGGGAGGTTTAAAGGATTATCCTCCATGGCCAAACCTTCATCCTTCTCTCCTTCCTCAAACTGTAATTTTCTCTTTGTTCTCTTCTTCTTGGCCGAGGAAGATTCTGCTTGTTGTTTCAAGGGTGAAATAGCCCTTCATTTCCTTTGACTAGTCTTGGGAGTAATAGCCTTCCTTGAGGTAGTCTTCTTGTCCTTGTCCTCTTGTGGTTTGTCAGTCTGGAATTCATTCCATAAGAGAAAGTAATTCCATGCAACCTGCTTCTTCTTCAGAGACTCCTTGATAAGAAGAGTAATGAGTCCTTGATGGGACAGTCTGCTTTCCACCTTAGTGGGCTTAAATTTTACCTGCCTGGCCATTTTGGTGAGAGTCTTGTGGAAGTAAAAAAGTAGATTAATTGGATCTCTGCCTGTAAAATGGTTTAAAAGCTTAAAGTGATAGAACATCACTCTATTGTACCGCCCTTCACATGTAAT
The DNA here is from genome assembly GCA_000966675.3 of Picea glauca. Lineage (NCBI taxonomy): Eukaryota > Viridiplantae > Streptophyta > Pinopsida > Pinales > Pinaceae > Picea > Picea glauca. The sequence goes on from JZKD02S1866384.1 coordinate 10,294, forward strand.
GTAGACAAAGATTGCTTTCAACAGTGATTTCCACTTTGGTTCTAAGAAAGACAATGGAATGTCCCTTTTCCAGATAAGATCTTTGTGAATAGGCAACAGATATGACCTAAACTCAATATTTGAAGGAACAGTTGATTTAAACCAACAATCTCTTGACCTGGGTAGACCTGTATACTCAACAATGGCAACTTCATCAATGATAAACTCCTCCTTTCCTATTTTAGTAGACCTCCGATCATAAGAAATGGAAAAAGACTCGACCACTTGTTGATGAAAATTGGTTAATTTTTCACAATATGAAAATACCCTAGCCTGTTTGAAGAATTCTACCACCTCCGGGTGAGCTTCTAGGTACCAAACCCCATCAATTTCAGCCCTTAGGGCTGGTCCAGATTTTGACATTATGACAAGGCTGACATGTCCCTCAATTTAAGAGATGTGCATGCAAACAGGAACATGACTTCAATCACTCATGCAATCAAAGGGTATGAGTTGATGGTTAAAGAATCTAATTCGACAGATGGAGGATATGACTCAACAAATATAGAGTGTTTTTAGGCAACATAATCGAATAAGAGATTTAGCATACGATTTAAATTAATAGTCAGGTGTATAACTGAGGGTAAAATCAAAGGAAAAGGATAGAGCTCAGAGTTTAAACATGAACCAAATCTTTAGTGCACAATGACTATAGGTAGAACTCAGCAGATAGATATGCATAATCTAAACAAGATTCGACTCAAACAAACAATGAGCTAGAATTGAGCCGAGAATGTTTCAGATAATAATCACAGAGAATCGTATCATAGACTGATGCCACCTTTTAACTGGGTTTGATACCTGGATGTTGAATTAGTTATTGAACTGGATCTTCGACCATCAGTTGGCCTCTTTAAACGGGATCTGGAGCTTTGAGAGCGTGCCCGAATAAGGAAATCACGGGACTATTTGAAATCATGAACAACTCCCGGACTCAATGCACAATTCAATGACAATTAAACAGTGTTTAAGCTCAGCAATGAGTCATAGAATTTTGTGGCTGACAGTCCTAATAATCCGTATGCAATCTCATTTCTGTTATGAAAAACTCCTTCATGAGATTCTGCACCACACCAAAAATTGATGACAACTGACAGTTGAACGCTTGGAGGACGTTTCAGCATCTATTCATCTACAATTCTGCAATAATGACATGAAAACTCGCCATTTGACATGACTTTTGGCGGCTAGGAATCATAATCACGCTCGCTTGACATCTGGCTCGTGCGAAAGCATGAGGTTTTTTATTTGGGTGTGAAAACACTTTCGGTGGTTAAGGACCCCTTTTATTTCGCCTCTTAACCACTGAAAATCTCGACTTTTGGTGGCTAACGAGTCGTTTCATACACCCTCTTAACCACCAAAACCCGAGATTTTAGATTTTGAAAGCCAACACCAAAAATGATGATTTTTCCAAGTTTATATTTAAAAAAATAGACCTTCTAATGCACCTAAAAAATTTAGAAATAATTTTTTTGACATGTTCCTATCACCTAAAAATCGAAAACTTAACAGTGCTATTTTAGGAGATAACAATATGCATGATGGAAGGCCACATGAGAATGATTTCTCTTATCTAATATTCAAGGTTGTGGCTCCTAACCTAACCCCATCACTTACTAGGTTCCCAAACAATGTGGTAAATGAATATTGTAAAATCTGTAGAACCTATAGCCAACCCCTAACGATGCCAAATGTTATAAAAGTACATTTCTACCCTAACTTCAAGTTTCTTACAAAGTAAGAAAATACCTTATTAAACAAAATATTTAAAAAGAAAGTGTTATTTCAATGCAAATTATTACTTCATTTATTATTTCTCATGCTTGTAGATAAGTCCTATTTTGAGATTTGAAGGGAGTTGCATTCCTACATTAGAGTTGTTTTTTAAAAAAGTCAATTAATACTACATTGTGGCTCATGATTTGTGTGTTTAAATTTTACTTTATGTTAAAAGATGATCTACCAGTTATTGGTACCAGTTATCTACCTACACTCACGAGGAGACTAAAATGGGTAATGGAAGATGAATATTAAAAGTAAATATTCAATATTATCAAATTTCTCTTTGACCTCGGAAGGAAGTTAGTAAGCTTTTAATGTTATCCCGTTTCTCTTTTGACCTAAAGAGGAAGCTAGGAATAGGGTAATAAGAAATTTGGTGGCTATAGAAGCATTACCTTCCATATTAAAATGTTATATTGTTATAACTTTCATTTTACTTTAATAAGTTTGCGTTTGACATAATAAGGTTTTTTCTAAATAATATAATGTAATTATTTATAATATTAATGTAGATTGAATAATATAATGTAATTATTTCTTGGATGGGGTGACACATGGACTACATGTGTCATTGGATGGGGTGAATACGAGCGCAGTTAAAGTTCCTCATCGCTACCCTTCTCCCTTGTCCAGTCACGATGGTTAGATTGCATGAGCGCCAAGGTTTAGTGCATTGGGCTTTAATGGAGACTCGGGCTTGGCTCCTCAACATCAGTACAAAACAGATAATTGACATTACTCCTGCACTAATGGCTACCAGAGCCATCAATTCCTTCGTCTTCTTGGTCTTTTCATCTTACAGGGAGTTCTATATTGTGCATTTGGGCGTTATTCACAGTATCACTTTGCTTGTTCTGCTCCATGCCTTAGCTCCCACTGTTGGTGTTTTTGTTTGCTCGGTGCTATGCTCAGCCATTCCTTGTGAGAGAGGTAAGCCTCAACGAGGGCCAGCCTATTGCAGTCTGTTTGGTAGACACAAACGCCTAGGACCAGCCTCTTTAGCTCTCATACCAGGCGCCTCAGACCACCCAGGTTCTTCTGGTCATAATTGGTTTGAAAAGGCTCAACCAAAGCCACGTCCTTCTAGTACAAAGGGTCTCCATGGCGGGTGCCCAGTGGAAGAAGAAATTCCACCCAATTGGGAGGAAATTTTGCCTTTTCTTCTGTCAACCGCCTTGGAGCACCAACTTGCCACCTACACCACCACCTCTTTCCGGGAGCCAGTCGAGACGGGTTGCATTATGGAAGAAGAAGTCTCGCCTCCAGAGGAACACTCAGGACATAACTCGATCACCACCATGGACGAGGACCACTTCAAACGACTTCGCCACTGCTACCATGGATGAAGACCTTGATGATGAACATGATCATGATGATGAAGCTGATGAATAGGCTCACCGAGCTCCCATCTCTTTCAGACTTACGGAAGACCACCTGGTCTTGATCTTCGAGATGCGAAAGGACCTAACAGAGCAGAAGCACCGCCAAAGCATATTCAACAAGCGTTTGGATGCCCTGTATGATTCCCTGTCAAGCGATCCCAAGAAGATTCGATGCCCAACTTGCTTCCAGCTTTTCGTCTTCCGACTTCGCCAAGATGAATGCCCGGGTTCCCCCCATGTCTAGTACTTTCACATGTTTTTTCTCTGGTTTAATTGCTAAGGTTCTAAGGTTTTGCATTTTTTGCACACCACAGTCTCTGGTTCTGGTTCGATAGGTGGTCGAGGCACTCAGTCCACTGCATGTTCAGGTTTCCACGCATGTGACAAAACATGTGGCAAGTCCCCATGTCTATATGTCAACAATTGTCGTTTTTTCTTAAAGTTTTGGAACAATGAGCAGTCGTCTTATGCATGCGTTCCAGTTTCCACTGCGATGATAGAACAACTGGCGTGCTACAATTTACACTCAAACACGTATGTGTTTTGCTAAGGCAAAGTAATACAATATTTTTATTTAAAAAAAAATATAATTTGTAATTATTTATAATATTATTGTAGATTAAATAATATAATATCGTGTATGATGAGTAACAATTAATTTCAAGCAATAAATAAAAATAATATTTACTTTTTTCTCAACAATCAATTTCAATAATATTATTTTTTCTAACCAATCAATTTCAAACCATAAATATTTTGAATAACTAAGAAAAAAAAATCGATTTCATGTTGTAGTGAAACCATAAATGTCGAATACATTATGGATAACTTTTTAAATAAAGTATAATATGTTGACGTAAACATATGTTGTATTGAAACAATAATATCAAAAGCATATCAATAACTTTTTAAATAAAATTAATTTCATATACTGAACCAATAAACATCAAATGCATTATGAATAACTTTTCAAATAAAATATAATATGTTGATGTAAACATATAATTTGATATATTACATAGGTAAAATGGTTGTCTCATGGATATTGCAATGAAAACATAATTATCAAATGTTATATATTATATTATATGAGTCAAATGGTTGCTTTATGGAGTTGTATGATGAATATTTTTTTAAAATAAAATATAATACGGTAAAATAATATATTTTTAAATTAATATATTATATAGATAAAATAACCTTTTCATATTAATTGTGTTTAATTTTAATTAAGAGAAATTATTATTATTTTTTCACTTAAATTTAATTTTCGTATATATGAATCAAATAATTGGTTTATACACATTGTAGTGTAAATACAATTAACCTTTTAAATTCAATTTAAAATGTAATATCGTGATGTAAATATGTATATTGTTTGCATTTGTTGGAAATTGTGAAGTGGCTTAATATTCTCTAATCATAATTTTCAAACATTACATGTATATATGAATCAAATAATTGTTTTATACACATTGTAGTGTAAATACAACTAACCTTTTAAATTCATTTTAAAATGTAATATCGTGATGTAAATATGTATATTGTTTGCATTTGTTGGAAATTGTGAAGTGGCTTAATATTCTCCAACCATTCTTCAAAATTCTAAGTATTATAAGATTTATATAAAAGAGAAGTGAAATTATGCCTACTTTTTTTTTATGATAGTGATGGTATACTCAAGCTATTTAGAAAATGGGAGATTTTTGGGGGCATGTATTAAACAAAGTTGTATTAAAGAAAAACAAATTTGAAATAAAAAATTATGACTAAGTAAAGATATAGATTTACATTAAAAAAAATAATGAAAGTGTTATTATAATAAATATAATTGTTATTAGTTTGATTATTAGGATTATTATGGTTAGGACTAAAACTTATAAAATACAATTTTTGTAAAGTTGTTTATTTCAAAAAAAAAAAAAAGTCATCCATTTGTGAGTAGTTGATAGAGTACTTATTATCGAAAAGAAACCGTATTCAATGTACTATGTAGAATTCAATGATTTAGCTAATCAATATTCAATGTACTAGAATTCAATGATTTAGCTAATCAATGACTAATATTATTTTATTAATGGAATTGATTTATTGGAAAATTATTCAATGTATCATATAGATTTTAATAGTTTAGCTAGTCAATGATTAATATTATTTTATTAGTGGAATTGATTTATTGGAAAATGTAATAAGTTTACATGTTCACAAACCATTAGAATGAAGGCATAACAATTGGCTAGAGATATGGTTGTCATTCATATAAAGTATAAAACATTTTTCTTTTGTTTTCTAAGTAATATATTTTGAGGAATTTCCTTTGAGCACTTTTTCTCATTCCAAGGATATTGATGAACCTCCAAATTGTCTATTTTATGGCCCATCCTATGTACATATTTAATGTATTTTTCCCTAAGACAAGATTCCATGTGAAATATTCATTCTTTTTAATGATCAATGAGGACATTGTGATATGACTTTTGTATTTAATTTCCAAATATAAATATGATGAACTTGATCTTGAGTGGTTTTTGATGATTTTTTGCATATGTTATATGTGGAGACTAATGTGATCCCTAAAGTATAAAAGTGTAGGAATTCAATCCACCGAGACACTTATGTTGATATCCCTCATTTATGACACCAGACCAACTTGATGATTGTTGAAGATTTTAAGGGATCGTGTCCCTCCATTGTCTTTAGAAGTTGTGAGCACATGGAGGCAACCTTAATGACCTCAATTGATTCAAAACATAGTTGATTTAAGCAATTTGAATTGTCTAAGAGGAAAACCATTCCCATAGAACAACATGCATATTTCTAGGAGATTATGGGACAACTTCTATCAATCAAGGGATTGATTGGAAGGATTATATAAGACTCCTTTTAAAGTATAAATAATAGCATAAGTTATTAGGATAAGTAGTCTTTTTTTTTTATTAGCATTCATCTCTCTTGTTGTTGGTAGTATGAATTGTTTTAAGGAAAATTATCTGGATTGGATCATTATATTATTTGTCATCTATATCAGTACTTTATGGGTGGAAAAATTATAGGAATCAACTTGTAGGGCCATTTTGGCGGTTGGTCTAGATTTGGATCCAGAAAAACATCTAAAATATTTCAAATCCATTTTGAGGTATCAAATGATTTTTTTTTTAATCCAAACCTTACCGTGGATGAAGATTCCAAATTCTACACATCGATACCTTTTCAATGGTGCAGACTGTTAATCAATTAGAGTTCGTATAAGAAAGTCATGCCTCCTACAAGTTGACCTACCGTATTGATCACCATGGTGCAAGTGAATGCCATGACAACCTCCACTACTTAGACATGTGGGGCTAGCCATGTAGTAGAGTTTATAAGAACATTCTATAAGGTCCAAAGCTTATCAAAATTGAAGGTTGATGAATTCAAAACCATACCCCTAGATGGCTATCGACCTATATTAAATATCGAGCCACTAGGAGGACAAGGGGTTCCATTGTTTTTTATTGTATCTTGTTCCATAGCTGGGAACATATGAGAGTGGTATTATGTGAGCATAACAAAGGATAAGAGATTATGTAGTAGTCATACGGGCTAGAGGTCAAAGGAAACTCCACAGAGAGTCTCTTTCTTTGTATTTGCATCATTTATATAGTAGAGAAAAGAGAGTAGAGAAACCTCACCTTCTAGCTAGGTTTTCTCCCGTATTGGGTTTCCTAGGTCATATCTTGTGTTTATTTGTGGATGGTATGATTGTATTTTACTGTTCTCTATTTTCCACATTTTATCTATTTCACGCATAAGCAAAAAATCAATAACTAAATATTTTGGAGATATAAAGGGAAAATAACCTTGATAGTAAATACTTTCAGTATTTTATTAGATCTATTGTGACAAACTATTCTAGTGGAATATCTATGGAATTTTACATATCATATTAGTATCATAGTAGGGTTTTTTCTTTTGGGTATTTATGGGAAGTTTTAGGATCCAAGAATCATCTTAAACAGAAGTCACAAAAACCCTATCCACGGTGGACGAGTTTATTCATAACAACCCTCAAGATCTAGTAGAAGAGAGATTTGACAGGTCATAAGTGCAAGTTGTTGACATCAGTCACAATATGAACCTCCCCATGACGACTCTATAAAGTAAGCTCGAAACGTTCGTAGATGATGGAGGCTTTAACTCGGAGAATATATCAAAGGGAAATTGGAATATTAGGAAGAACCAGGAAATGAGTCGTGGAAAGAATCTGAGAAAGAGAAACCGAGTTCGAGCGTCATGAACCCTTCACAATTCCTATTCAAGATGGAAGCGAAAGTGGACATAAAGACATACCAAGGTGAGAACGATGCATTAAAATTGAATGATTGGTTGCAACAAATATAAGTTTATTTTAGCATTCACCATATAGATGAAGAGTAGAATACTTGATTTGCTAGATTGAAGTTAGAGGGCCATGCTTTAACTTGGTGGGAATGTGATCCAGGAGGATATAAGGAACGATCATAGAGGTCCAGGAGGATCTGGAATGTTCACAAAGGTCCCAGGGTATCCATAAAATATCAAACTTTGATAATCCCATATTATCATTAAAAGGACATGATTACGTAGATCTCATCGTCAACTTTCCAATGTCGCAAACGACAAGTCAAACATAGCTCGTATGCAAAAGTTATGAGCCATCAATGTTTAAGTCAAATGGAGAAAGTCAAAGGGAAAATGTCAAGAGGTGACACATGTCACAATTGCAAGGGTGACACATGTCACATGAATATACAGTCCGTACAATGGTGACCTCCATAAGTCTTAACAAAGCCTCCATTACCATCACTCCCCACACATGTTACTTAACATAACATGTTTTAAATTATATTTGAATTTGTATAAAGTTTCATTTTAGGGGAAAAGAGGTTGAGGGATAGCCTCCAACCCTTGTTTTATGTACTATACATGCGACCAATTACATAGCCTACACGAGGCTAACGAGCTTCACCACCATAACCATAAAATATATGGTTGTAACCATATATTAAAAAATAACCGACGAATATGCCTACTAAGAGAGGATCTTGGGAATGGAACCCATGACCTGCTCTATAATTAGCCAACGGTTTAACCATTAGGCCAAGAAACCCGCTTTTTATGGGATGCCTCCAAAATTAGAGATAAGTTGCATTAAGTTGTAGACAAGGAGTTAGGCCCGTGGCCCATTTATGGGTGCAGATCCAAATAGAGATGGACATCCCAATGTGAACGAATCATGAGATGCACACATATCAAGGAACACATTTCGATGTAGGGTACAGATCCCAAGGAAATACATATTGTCTCGATTTATATGCAAAGTAGAGGCCAAGTATGATTGTCTCGCAAAGCATGTCATGAGGTATATTAGAAGAAGCTAGGAAACTTTATACTCATTTTTCATGATTTTTCATAAGGATCTTGAATTTGAGGTCTATGTTATGATCAGAGGTCATTTGTAAAAGTATCAGTCCAAATTGTCATTAATGATCCTCTAGTGCATTTGTTTATGAGCCAAAGAGGGTGAAATTGAGTTAGTTCGGAATTTGGTCGACTTCATAGTCAAATTTCTCAGAATTTCGCAAGGATTTCAATATTGAACTCATTTTATTGTTTTAAGTAATGGAATTAAAGAGAGTCCATTAAATTGAGTTTTTGCAAGCTCACATTGTAATGTAATTTGGTATTTTGAGATGATGGAGAACAATCATGCTATCTAAAGGGACTTTGAATATGAAGTAATATGTCATCTACATATGTAGTTTGAGTTCTTTTATTTTCTGTTGTGTCATCTTATCATTCTTCAAATTAATCATCAGTTTACGGGTTTTTGGATAAAGAGAATATCATCATTTTTCTACAAATCACCTCAATACAATCAATAAATTAATTTTGAATCAAGTTATATGTTGCATGTGTATATTTTAAAGGAAAAAGTGGTGTCTAATGATTTTCAAATCAAGTGGTATCAGAGCTAGTTTTGGCGTGCATTTGTAAGTTGTTGATGTGACATGAGATCCAAGAGTTCAATTGGTGAATATTTTGAAGACTCTTATCAATAGGACAAGATGAGTAAATCTCTCATGAAGTTGAGGCTACAAAGGAATATTAATCGAAAAATCTAGAAGAATAATTTTGAGTTAAGGATACAATTGCAAGTTCTTGAGAAGAGAAGCAAAAGTTGCAAGATTGACTGATATGTCATGAGGAATTCCATAAGAGTATTTTTCATGAATTGGAATGAAAGTTGCAAATCAGGAATCAAGTATTGGCACCATTAGTACCAATCCATGAAGATTGGCAAACTGAGCATGTAAATCCTCCGATGCAAAAGGGACTACCTATTTCGAAAGACATGATCGAGAAAGATGACTCCTCATATTATTCCTCTTCCCATCAAAATGGAGAATGCTTGAGGGTAGTTGAAGCAAAGAAAACTTCAAATGAATAATTCTTATATAAACAATTAGCCTTACCCTCCAGTCTAGAGAAAGGTAACATGTGTAAGACACCTCCAAAAATAAGACAATCCATGCGAGATAAGCCCTCTGGGAATAAGGCTAAAGGTAAAGATCATTTCTCAAAGAAAAGGAAAGGGGGGAATGATAAGAAGGCACCGTGGTTCCAATATGGTAACAAGACACTCTACTCTTATTGTGGTAAGAGTGGACATCATATCAAGAAACGTTGGACACTTTACCCACACTTATTTCCAAAGCATAACATCAATGATGTAAATACACTTGCAAGAATACAACCAACAACTCTAGATGAAGTCAATGGTCTTACTAAAAGGTTTGAGAAAGAATACTTCCTAATGGTTGGTCTTGGAAAAGTGATATATGGAGACATTGAGGAATGGTTCGTGGACAGTGGCTCATCTCGCCACATGATCGGAATGAGATAATTATTTATGACTTTGTCAAAGTGTGACATAGATTGCTATGTAGGATCTGGAACCAACACCAAACAAGCAATAAGGAAGTATGAATATGTAGGATTCCAGCTAGAGTCGGGAGGATTTATAGTAATAGAGAATCTGTTATATGTTCCAGACTTAAAGGTAAACCTACTCTCAGTTGTGACATTTGAAGATGAAGGTTATGCAGTTACATTTCAGAATGACCACGTACTTGTGTATTCAAGGGAAGTTTCTCTAGACACAACAATAGTTATTGGTATTTGTAAGGAGAGGTTATATAGGTTATTGGGAAGACCTATAGTTTGTTCTAATGGTTTCTTGAATTCAACATTAGATTCTGCATCAGATTCAATGTCATATTCAACATCAACGTCAGAGGCATTGTCAGAGGTCGAAAGATATGAGACTCTTCCCAGTACATTGGGAAGAATGAGTCCATAAGTAAACCATCTAAAAATTTCAATATGTATATTTGTAAATGTAATATGCATATGTGTATATCTCCTAAAGTCTATTAGAAGGCATGTAAGCCACTCATTGTAAATTATAAGAGTGAGAGGGACTTTGTAAAATTTCTATATTGCCACCTTATATGTTGATAAGAGTGAGAGGGATTTTGTAAGAGAGTTTCTATATTGCCACCTTATATGATGTTGAGAGTGAGAGGAATCTCGTTAAATATATTTCTAGATAGCCACCTTACATATTATTGAAGTGAGAGGAATCTCATTAAAATGGATTTCTATGTAGCGACTTTGTTTTAAAGTGAGAGGAATCTCGTTATAATTATTTATAANAATCAAGCAATTATCTTTCCTTAGGAATGCATGCATGCATAATAGTGATGGTAAAAATAGAAAGTCTAAAATAGAACTAGTTAGTTAACTCCCACTGAACTAGTATGTCGAAAATAAAAATTTCTCCAACACCCCCCCCTGAACATCACTATGGAGTAAAAAATGAGTCCCGTCTACTAGGCCATTTTAGGTACTCATGTACAATGCAACTAATGAACACTAAATAAAAACAAGGAAAGAGGGAAAACCACGTGGGAACAACCCCCCCCCCCTCAAAAGACAATGTATCAAAAGAAGAAAATGACAGTTGTTAGGCAAGTGTGTTCTTCACTACAAGACGATCCCGCAAAGTATGAAACTTCTTCTCACTGAAAGTCTTTGTGAAGATGTAGAAATATTTATGGATCTAATGAAGTCCTTTGACAACATGTCAAGCCTTGTACCTATTGATCCTATGGACCCATCTGCACTTGAAAATATTCCTTTTTGCTAGAAGTGGAACCAGATGCCAAGTCTAGTTCTGTAGGAGTGAGTCATACTCCTTCTGCATTGCTTCTTGCCATAATGGATTTCCCACAACCCTATTGTAGTTCTTTTCTTTAGTATATTGAACCATATAACAATGCATGGGCATCATAGGTTCTTAAGTTGAAAGTACATGAGAAGGATCCTCATGCTGAGATCGAGTAATCCTCGAATCCAATGGATTCCCTGCAAGGTTGCCTTCTTCCTAAAGTGTGGTCTGTGCATTCTTGGGTATCTGTTGAAACTTATGCGCTAGATTCTTATTTGGATGTACTACCTTCTTATTTCCATGTACAGAATCTGAGTGTATGGAATCATCTCTTATGTCTGAAACTGATGGAAGAACAAGAGTATATGCATGTTGCATTGGAGGTGCATGCAAAGTACTATGCTTATGTGTAAGTAGAATATATGAGTCATCGTCAAAAAACTTAGTGAATTTATACAACCTTGACTTGTGATCCACCTCACCAATTGCAATGATGGAATTGTCATGCATGTCAATTACTGAAACTGAATCTGATGTAA
>JZKD02S1866384.1:43914-74695 GCA_000966675.3 Picea glauca
TCCATAGCTCCATGAATCCTTGCGGTTTTCTGGACCTCGAGCCCAAAGTTCCTAGCAACAATAGTTCCTTGTGAGAGTTCCCCAAAACGATTTGTTCTCCCAATTTTCCTCCTCCTCTTCCACCTCTTGTAGAATTTTCCAAAACAAAAATCAGACCTTTCTCCAAGTCCCCTACCCTCTTCCTTATCCTCCTCTTTCATTCAATTCCCCAACTATGTTATCCCCTCATTAATTATTTCACCTACCTTTTAATAATAAAATAATAAAAAGACTTATTGAATTTATTTTAATAATTAATTAAATTTAAATTAACAACTATGCAAATTAAATAATCAAATTGGGTTGTTACAAGACCTTGCCTGGTGGACAGGTACACATTAAGGAATGATTAGCTCGGACCTTCATGAGGGCTTAAATCCCACATATGGATGCTACAACCCCAACTAGGGGTAAGAAGAAATTGAAGATTTGCATCGGGAAAAAGAAGGATGTTGCCTTTAGAGGCACCCTGGAAGACCTATACCCAGGGGGACCTTGCTCTTCCACATGGATGTTGGCCCTTGAGGGCCATGAATGTCACCATCATAACCCTAGACGTCATTCAGAGATAGGGTTTTCATTTTGGAGGCAGTTATGACCCTAGTGGCACGTGCAGGCATCATCTGGGGCATATGGAGGCCAAGCGCCCTACATTTTAGGCTCAACGTTCCACCTTTAGGCATCAATGTCACCCTAGAAGGGCATGACGTCAACCTTGGAGATGTCTTTAGATGCTAATTAATTTTATTATGTCAAAATTGGATTTTATTGTAAATTGGCCAGGTCGACATTAATTTTGACCTAAAATTAATTAAAGGTCAAATTTTTGTATAAATAAGCATAAGGTACACTCATTTTTACATCACAACTTCTCACACAAGAGAATAGAACTGAAATTTGCACCCTATTTGGGGTGTCTTTGGCTTAAATAAGGAAGGCACACTTGTATTGAAAGTTATATTTTGCAACTTGGATCAATTTTGGTGAAGTGATTTTGTAATCTAGTGTTTTAATGCATGATTATTCTTGGTGAAGTAAGTACATTTTCTTTTTGTCATTACTTGTGAATGGTTATAGTACATTTTCTTGCTAATTATAAAGATTATGAAATTGCATGCTTGATAAACCCTAGAAGTGAAGAACTTAAGGTACTACTTCTTCAATTTGTATTTGCTAGAATTTTCTTAATTGGTTTATATTGTCAAGACTCTAAAGCCCTAAAGTGCTAGCACTTTAGAGGTCTTGATTAATTGTGGTTTCATATAAATTTAATTTATAATAAGTCTAAGAAGAAGGAGGCATTAGGGCCTAGAAGAGCCTACACCCTAGTTATATTGCCTTCTCAAAGCTTGGATTCTAGGAAGACTTAAGATGATACTCTTCCTAAGTTCATCCTTTACTTAGATCAACAATATCATGGTTTTTGTTTCCTCCAGGTAAATGTTTCCACCTATTGACTCCATTACCCCCATAGAGGAACTATTATTCACTTCTTCCTTCTTGAGAGATCAACCTACAATCAAACTTCATTTGCTATCCTACTAACCTGACTAATTTGCTAACTTAGTCTAGGAATACCAACATCTAACTTGATATTGTTACAATCATTGTTACAACGTTTTATTGTGCAAACTACCTAACCTTACTAACTAATTGAACTAACCCAGAATTTGCATAAGCCTATGCACTATTATCTTAAGGTTCTGAATTATTCCTTGTTGTTATTCTAAGTGCATTTTTTAAGCTATTGTTGTTGTTATCACTGCTATTACAATCATTGTTTTCACCCCTAATCAACCTATATTAATAAGAGAAATTCCTAGAAAATTGTACTAGGCAAGTTACTATCATTTGATGCCAAAATTGTATGTGTTATTGCCTTAAAGAAGTATTTTTATGAAGTGGTTTACTGTTTTCATTCACTGACAATTTGTTGCTATTATAAGTGTTTATACAACCCTTTGAAGGACATTATTTGAATTGTATCTGTTCAGAACTTGCAAGTGGACAAAATATTATCATTGTGAAAGATTTAATATCTCATCATATTTTTCCAAACAAATTGCAATCTCTGGACATATTACAATTGCTACATATTCCATACATAAACTTATCTAGTAGCATATTTTTTATCATAAAGTCACTATTTGTTCAAGTATTGATATCATTCATTATTTCTATAACGTTTGTTGTTTCATTGGTAAAGGGAAGGTACAAATACACCTTACTTCCCTTTGACTCTTCAACACAATCATACTAGTGACTTACTCATTTTAGTGACCTAGAGAGAGGGGTGGTATTGCCTTGTCTTTTCCCCTTCATCAACCAACTAGGTCGTGGGACGTCTCCCTTAGAGTGAATATTTTCTCCTCCTAAATAGAAAGAAGTACCATATTGAGGTGACAGTGACAGGGTTACCTCTGTGTTACGTCAATATAGGCCTACTTGCCTTTAGGCTTTGGGAAAGTATAGATTGTGTGATAGATTTTTTGGCGTCGTTGTCAGGGACATCCAGTCAATTTTCCTCGAACGACACTTTTTCGGTAAGATTTTATCCAAAGCCTTCATTTCAAAAAGCTTACCTGGAGACTCCACTGAGGGTGGTCTCCTCATCCCTTTAATAATATCAAGGAGATTGTTTAGCAACTCCACTAATGAAGAACCATAGAGGACATTAGTACACACATTATTATCCTATGGTTCCTATTGTTCCCATGGCCCCTCCTAAATGAGCCCCTGAAGAAATCTTCGACCCTTTGGACTTGGCCAATTTCGAAGGGGGATTACATGATCACCCTAAAGATGTTGATTCATGGATACCCAAATTTTCTGGAGAAGATGGTGCTTCTGGTAACACACATTGGACCAAATTATGTGAGAGCTATGACTTCCATTAGTTTGGAAAGAACATCCTGACACATTCTTGAAACTTTTCTTTTCCTCACTTTCTAGAGATGCTAGAAAATGGAGCACTAACCTCCCAAGCAAAAGCCTCATAACCTGTGAGGAGTTAGAAAAAAAATTCCTACAAAGATGGTGATCCGGATTTAGGAGCGGAACAAATTAATTAACAGACCAAAAAAAAAACATGGAGATAGGAAGAATAACACAAATATCCAGTGAACAATATCTTTTATTAAATAATGAAATAGGATGAAACTGTAAAACTGCAGAACTAAAACTTGCTCAAATGGTGGTAGCTATCTTTGAGAATAGATGTGGCTGTTACGCACATTCGTCTAAGAAGAACAGATTACAATGAGGCTCCATAGGCCCTTTTCATATTAATCATGAATACCAAAACCCTAGACATCCAAAAACCTAACCCTAGAAGGTGAAACGTCAAAATTCATGTGGGCCCTATGGGTAAGTTGGTGTAATTTGGTACCTCAACTTCCTAAGGTGGTAATGTTTGCATACAACCTCTGTTTTAGGCATGTGATAGCTCGTTGGAAAGGTCTTTCAGAGATCTACACATTCCGCCATCAGACTTTGACTCTGTCTATAGTCTGACTATGGTGAGTCAAAAAAATAATGTTTAGGGCCCCAAAACAGCCCTGGAAGTACAACAAGATGTGTTGACATGAAAAAATACAAAATAAGCCAGTTGGATTAGGCAAGAGGCCACCCGTATCCACCTGGAGAATGTGTGAGGCTTCAGACAACCCCAAAAGTGTAGAACTCACAATTATAAATCAGTATAGAAAGACGTGTTGAATAAAAAATGGACACGAGGAGACAGTTGGAATAGGTGGGTGGCCACCAATATCCACCTAGATCAATCCTCCCCCCTTAGGAAGCAATGGTATCCATTACATTGAGTTCTCCCATCAGGTGAGGAGAATTCTGTTGGATTTGGCCCTGGGTGAGCCACTTGCCTTGGTGTAAGAGTTTCCCTGCCTTGACAACCCAATAAAGATGGATTCATTGTTGGCGAGTGACCTTGACCTGTGTGTCCACTATATGATTGGTGGATGCTTGTTCCATGCAGTCAGGGTTGAGCTCTGTTGGTGTTAATTGTTTGGCGATCTTAGAGGTGTCCAACAATGGTGGAAAATATGGTCAAAGGAGGTCCACATTGAATATTGGATGCAGACCAAGGAAGCCTGGAGTGTTGAGCTCAAACACATTGCTACTGACAACCTTGGTGATAGTGTAAGGCCCATAACGAAGTGGGAGAAGATTTTGATGGGGCCCGGTGAGACGTTCCTTCTACAAATGTAACTAGACTTTGTCACCAACTTGAAACTGGTGTGGTACCCTATGTTTATCATGGCTTTTTTTGTACTTAACATTGGATTTCTGCAAAATCTCTTGGACCTGTTCACGGATGTGCGAAATCTGCTCAATGAATATGGTGGCTTTGTTGATCGCAGACTGATCAGGGGAAGAATTTGTCTGTGTAGTGGAAAGAGGAAGTGTAACATCAATGGGTCCCAAAGGTTGGAATCCCAGACCCACCTGAAATGGGCTATAATTGGTGGAACTATGGAGAGCCCTGTTGTAATTGTGTTGGATATATGGGAGACTCTCGTCCCATGTACGAGGATTCTTAGAATTGTACATGTGCAGGATGTGCACAATCATCCAATTGAGGACCTTAGTTTGGCCATCGGTTTGGGGGTGGAAAGAAGTGGATTTTGTGATCTTGGTGTCCAATAGAGACCAGAGACTCGACCAAAAGGTTTTGAGGAACTTTTTGTCTCAGTCGGAGATGATGGTTTGTGGTATCCCAAAGTGAACCCAAACTTGTTCGAAAAATATCTTGGCAGTATCTACCGTTGTGACATTCTTCTTACAGGCTATGAAGATGGCCATCTTCAAAAACCGATCAATGACCACAAACACACAGTCATTTATGTTCTTGGTGGACAAGAAACCAGACATGTAATCCATGGAGATGGATTCCCACAACTTCTCGGGAATAGGAAGAGGGGTGTATAAGCCTTGCTTCTTGAAGGTTGGTTTGGAAATGGCGTAGGCAGTGCAAGATATGATATAGTTGCTAATGTCCCATCAAATTTTTGGCCAATAATTTTTTTTCTGAAGAACGACCACAATTTTATTGATGCCAAAATGTCCTGCCACCCGGTTGTAGTGGGCTTCCCAAATCATCTTTGCACGCTCGCTTGTAGGAATAGAGAGATGGACTAGGGGGCATAAGAGTCTATATTGAATGTGAAAATCAGTGACAGTGGCACCTATACCCAAGAGATGATATGTGGTGGTGAAATCTGGATTTTGCTGGTAAAGTTGGGGCCACTCCGGTGTTTCATGTCCACGGGAATGGAGCACAGTGGTGAGTACAACCACGGGAGGCCAACTAAGGCATTCAACGACATGATTGGAGATACATGTAGTATACTTGATGTTGAGATGGAACTACTACAGGTAGGTGGACCACTTCTAATGGCGGTCATTTTTGAATTTCCCTTGTGTCTGTATGAACTACAGAGGCTTGTGATTAGTGTGTATGATCGTCTCTTTCCCTAGAATGTAATTTTTCCATTGACGACAGGCCTGTACAATGGAATACATTTCCTTGTCATAGGTGGGGTATTTCTGGATAGTATCGGAGAGTGTCTCACTATGGAATTCCATCGGACGCCCATGTTGAGTAAGAACTTCACCCACATCATAGTTAGATGCATCAGTCTCAATCTTGAATGGTTGTTGCAGATTGGGTAAGGAGAGTTCTGGAGCTGAGCACAAACGATGTTTCAGATCTTCGAATGCTCATTTATGCTCCTTCCCCCACATGAACTTGGACCTACCACCACCCTTGGTCACATGTCTGAGGGCCCATGCAATATGGGAGAATCCCAACACGAACCGTCGGTAAAAATTAGCTAGTCCCAAGAAGCTCTAAAGCTCGGTTAGTATGGTCGAGGCTAGCTAGTCACAGATGACTTGGATCTTAGCTAGATCAACATGTACCCCATGCTCATGAACAATGTAGCCTAGGTATTGGACCCTGTTCATTCCAAAAAAACATTTTTCCAAGTTGGCATAAATCTTATGCTGCCGCAGAGTGCTCAAAACCTATTGAATATGCCGCATGTGCTCCTCCCACGTTCTACTGAAGATGAGGATGTCATCCAAATATACGACCACAAAGGAGTTGGTGAAGGGTCTCAATACATCATCAATAAACCTCATGAAATTGGTTGGTTCATTTTTTAATCCAAAGGGCATGACTAGCCATTCGTAGAGACTTTCTTTAGACTTGAAGGTTCTCTTCCAGACATCAATTGGTTCGATGGGAACCTGGTGGTAGCTAGACTTCAGGTCAATATTACTGAAGAAATTTTCCCCCTTGAGCTGGTCAAGAAGGTCATCAATCCTGGGAATGGGGTAGAGATTCCTGATTGTGATTTTGTTTAAGGCTTTGTAATCAATGCAGAGTCCCCAAGTCCCATCCTTCTTCTACACCAGTACAATTGGGCTTCCGCAAGGGGAGGAGATGGGTTTGATGTGCCCCTTTTGAAGAATATCTTGGATCTTATGCATGATTTCGTCATTCTCCATCAATGAGCGCCAATAGACTTTTCCATTAGATAGAGGTGTGTCGGGGGCCAGATCAATTGCATGCTTGACTTGGTAGTGTGTCGGTACCCTTGTAGGTGAGACGAAGATGTCTCTATATTCTTCCATGATCCCGTCCATTTGCTTCTACTACAAAGAGAGGCGTTGTGTAGAGGCCATAGATGTGGCAGAGACCTTATTCTTATTGTGAGCACGGATAAAAAAAAAGATGAACTTCCTAGTCTGTGAAATGACCTTACTGCATTACTTAGTAGAGATTAAAGAAATAACAGTATGTGGTGCCACCTCTAGGATCCTGTACAATTTTCTACCCAAAGTAATAATAACATTGCAGGGTCTAGACTCATACACAGCATGACGATTCCACAAATATGGTTGTCCTAAAAGAACATCACAAATTTCAAGGGGAGAAATATCACACAGTACCTCATCTTTGAAAGGATTGATGTCGTAGGTCATACGACACTATTGACTGACACAGATATATCTTCCTTGATGAAGCCAAATGATGGTGTAGGATTGCAGGTGCGGTGTCATTGGCAGGTTCAATCGCTTGATGACCTCTGCTAAAATCAAGTTATTATGACTAACACTGTCGACAATGAAATGAATCAGAGCCCTCTTAACCCACATATGTGAGTGAAAGAGGTGTTCCCCTTCCTCTAGTTCTTCTAGTTCACTTGGCCAGACTTTGGCAGTAGCGACCATGGAACTGGGTTGAGCATCGATAATATGCTTCCCTCCTTTAGGATTTGAATCGAAATCAGAATTGACCCCTGATTCAGAAGCCTTCATCTTGACCACGAGGGACTGCATGGAGTGACATTTGTTGGTGTTGTGCCAAGGACTTTTATGGTACTCACACCATTTTCCTGTGTCCTTCTTCGTCTTCTCATTGCCCTTCTTGTGTTGCATCTTTGACGGATTGTCTTGAGGGAGACCATCTTGACTTGGTCCCTTGCTGTGTGGGTTGGGGTTGCCTTTTCCCTGCTTCGACTGTGAGGGGTTTGCAGATCCAAACTCTCGTCATTTCTTCTTAAATTTCTGCTCGATATGACAACGTATCTATAATCCATGCCCAATGAGGTGATGTCCAGGAAATCCATTTCTGTTTGAATGTATCTATGCAAAAAACCATGGTATTTGAGCACCAAATGATGCTCAGAATCTTTGATACCCAATTTGGTGCGTAGGGTATGGAATATTGGTGAAGTCTGGTACTATCCCATCCCTTTCTTGACGTAGGATGGTCCATCTGGTGTACTCGTCCTCGTAGCTTCCAAAAAGATAGTTGTTAGGATCCTATCCCACACATAGGTAGAACAATATATTCGGATGTAATAAAGGTCAACATTAATAAGGCCTTGCAATAAAATAGAATAAGTCGAATGTAAGAAGACCTAATAGAATCTTTCGCTTCTAGAAGGATCTTCCTCTAGATGCTTCTTTTGATAGACATATTTAGTATAAATAGGAGTCGAGGGTATGAGAACCTTAGCATGGATATTATTGTAATAGAGCTCTACTCGACTGGAGGTTTCCCCCTCGAAGAGGCCCCTGAACATTGCTCTCAGAATCAAAGTGTTATTTATGTTGTTATTCTTATATCATTTAAGTGTTATTCTGGGGATTGTTCTGGTTATATTGTTATTGTTCTGCCATTTCTAGCATTTTATTTCTCTTCTTCATACTTTTTATATTTGGTATATTACAAGTGGTATCAGAGCACTCTCCTTGGCAGAAATTGTGGGATAATTTTTTTTTCAGGGTAGATATGTATTCCGATGTCTTTAAGCCATGGAGATCCGTCATTACGTGCATAAACCCGCAGTTGAGGGATTCATACACACATGAAATACAAGTGGTACTTAAGCGCATATATGTTGGCCAACCTTGTAACCCCTGTTGGTATCTCTTCGAGTGGTAGCACATCAGACAACACCTGTGTACGGATCATCCTATATTACCTAAAGCCCTCTTTAGATAAACCGATCAACCGCCTGACCGCTATAGTTCCACCGATAACAACACTCAGGAAGATACTCTCTAGTACATGGGTAGTCGGGTAGTACAACTAAGTGCACGGTCTAGCCTTCTTATTTAGTGCTCTGATATATTGGGCCGAGTACTACTATTGGAACTCGCATGTATATCAGAGAGCTATAGCACAGGGAAAACCCTTGTCTGTAGAACCCTTGAATACCTGACCCTTGGGGACAGAAACATAAACAAATTAAAACAGACAAGATCTATTTCCACGCAGATGTGTTCGAGTTTCCAAATCATTACACATTTCTTCTTGGTTAAGCATTTGGGAATTTCATCACTGCAGTATTCATCAGACCGGAGTATAACTCTACAGGTGTAAAAAAAAAGTATGGAAATTTTGGCACCATTATTTGAGACCTATTCCATTGGATTCATCTCTTCGCCCTTATCACATTCATACACATCATTTTTTAGCAAAATATTTTGACCCCACCCACCCCATTTTGGTTCCCTTGTCATCATGGCCCATACCCGTATCCAAGACTGGGAATATCTCTTCAATACCTTGCAATCTAATTTCACCGAGACCCAACAAGAAGTGAAACAACTCAGTGCCAATGTTGTCGCCATAAATAAAACCATGCATTCCTCAATGGAGGAAATCAAACAAGACTTGACTACCCAACTTGAATCTGTCATTTCGACGCTCTACACCAAGCTTCATATCCCTATAGATAACCCTTTATCTGACCCACCTCCACATATTGAAGCTGAAAATTCCTCTCATTCCCATAACTTTCAACACCATCACTTTCAACGTGACCTATGCCTTCCATGGGTGGATGTGACCAAATTTGATGGCTCGGATCCCACTATTTGGGTAACCCAAATGGAACATTATTTCTCTTTATACAGAATTACATATGACTTGGCCAAACTCCGGTATGGTGTTCTCCATCTAGATCAAGAACATTGGCAATGGTGGCACTGGAGAAAAACTTCCCGTCAAGGGTATATTGCTTGGACACACTTTGTGGCAAAGCTTTATGAACACTTTGACACTAGCACCAACCATTTGGGCCATTTGACAAAGTTGAAGCAATCAGGCACAGTAGAAGACTTTATAGTTTCTTTTGAGTGCTTGGCTTTTTGGAAAGAGGGCATGTGTGATGCCTTTTTTCGAGAGTGTTTTATCAGTGGCCTCAAGGATGATATTCAGGCCAATGTCCTCATGGCTCAGCCTCATAGTTGGGTGGAGGCTACTAAAAGAGCTAAAGAAGCACAACAAGTTGTATCTTCTCAAAACCGGAAAGCCTCCTTTATCCCTTTCACTAAACCAGTAAATCCCACTACTCCCTCCGCTCCACTAAAGATCCAAAAATTGACCAGGGATGAAATGGTTGAACGCCAACTCAAAGGCGTTTGTTATAATTGTTATGAAAAATATTTCCTGGGCCACAAGTGTAAGGAACAAAATCTTTTTATCGCCATCTCAGAGGATATTTCGGAAGAGGATGTTGAAACTTCCCTGGTGTCTGAGTCACCTGAAACCACTGAAATAACCCCTCCCTCAGACCCTCCCAAAGTAGAACAGGTCATTTCCCTAAAGTCTCTCACTGGCTTCTCTACTCCCCAAACCCTTAAGCTAATCAGTTACATCAAGCATAAGAAGGTCATCATTCTGGTTGATAGTGGAAGCACCCATAATTTTATTCATCGCCGCATTGCCCAAGAAACTCATTTCTACATCCATGTAGTTAATAATTTCCAAATCATGATTGTTAATGGTGGCTCCATGAAATGTGGAGGCCATTGTGAAAATGCGCTCTACCACCTGAAATATCATATGTTTGCTATCAACATGGGCGGTTGTGACATTGTGTTGGGTGTAGACTGGCTAAGGACTTTGGGTCTCATTATCATGGATTTTAAGGAATTAACCATGCAATTAGACCAGGAGGGACAACAATATAAGTTCCAAGGCATCATTGTCGGTTCCCCTGAGATCATTAGTTCCCATCGCATGGAAAAGCTGCTCAAAAAAGGTCATTCTGGTAGTATTGCCCAACTCCATGCCATACAAGCAACAGAGACACCCTCGGTGCCGCAAGACCTCCAATCCATCCTTTCTAAACATCAAGTGTCTTTTCCACTCCCCAGGGACTCCCTCCTTCCTCTGGTGTTCATGATCATTCCATTCCCCTTGTACCAAGAAGCCTTCCTCCCAATATCCGTTTGTATCGTCACCCCTTTTCCCAAAAGAATGAAATTGAGAAAATGGTCTAGGAACTCCTTAACACAGGTGTTATCCGCCCTAGTACGAGCCCCTACTCTTCTCCTATGGTCATGGTCCTGAAGAAAGAAGGTTCTTGGCGAATGTGTCCTGACTTCCGTGCCCTCAACAAACTTACCATTAAAGACAAATTTCCCATTCTTGTTATTGATGACCTCTTGGATGAATTGAGTGGCACCCAGTTCTTTGCTAAACTTGATCTTCATTCGGGCTACCACCAGATACATATGAAAGAGGAAGACATTCCCAAGACGGCCTTTAGAACTCTTGAGGGCCACTATGAGTTTTTGGTCATGCCCTTTGGCTTGTGTAATGCCCCCTCCACCTTCCAAAGCCTCATGAATCATGTCTTCCGTCCTTTTCTCCATCATTTTTTCTTAGTTTTCTTTGATGATATCCTCATCTATATAAAAACCTGGACAAACCATCTTTCTCATGTGGATCGAGTTCTCCATCTACTCTCTTAGCACCAACTTTTCCTGAAATAGTTTAAATGTGCTTTTGGCACCTCAGAAGTTGAGTACTTGGGTCATCTGGTTGGCAAGGATGGCGTCAGGGTGTATCCTAAAAAGATTGAAGCCATGCAAGATGGGCCTCACCCAAAGAATCTCAAAATCTTGCATGGATTTCTGGGCTTAACAGGTTATTATCACAAGTTTGTTAAGAATTATGGAAAGATTGCAACACCTCTCACTGCACTCCTAAAAGAGAACTCTTTCACTTGGACTCCAATAGCTTCTCAAGCTTTTCAAACCTTGAAGATGGCCATGTGCACTACTCCAATCCTAGCCCTTCCCGATTTCACAAAGACCTTTGTCTTGGAATGTGATGCTTCAGGGAAAGGAATTGGTGTTGTCCTTATGCAAGAGGGTCTGTCTTTCGCCTTTACCAGCAAGCAACTGTCTAAAAGAAATCTGGGCAAATCAATCTATGAAAAGGAAATGTTGGCTATTCTACATATCGTTGATCTGTGGTGCCCTTATCTATTGGGGCAACGCTTCCAAATTAAGACAGACCATCAAAGCCTCAAGTATTTTCTCGAACAACACATATCCTCCCCGGAGAAACAAAAATGGGTCACTAAGCTCTTTGGATATGATTATGAGATCATTTACAAGAAGGGTAAATACAATGTGGTTGTGGATGAACTTTCTCAAAAATATGAATATGACGGATCCCTTTTTTCTCTTTCCTTCATTGTACCAGATTGGCTCCAAGCCATTCACCAAGAATGGCTACATGATCCCAAAAGTTTGCATTTGATCCAACAATTGTAGCCCAATGCTCCAGATTCCCCAGGGTACTCTTGGCTCCATGATGAGCTTCGATACAAAGGTTGTTTGCATTTAAGTAAACAATAAAAACTTAAATCCATGGTACTTTATGAGCTTTATGCTACACCCACTGCTAGGCACTCCAGGTTTAGCAAAACCTATGACAGGGTCAAACATTTTTTATTTATGGGATGGTATGAAACAAGACATTTGTAATTTTGTCGTTGAATGTGATGTGTGTCAACGCAACAAGGGAGAAACAATAAAATCTCTGAGCACACTACAACCACTTCTGATTCCACCTGCTATTTGGAGGGGTATCTCTATGGATTTTATTATAGGCTTACTCAAATCGGGAAATAAATCAGTCATCATGGTGGTTGTTGATCACCTTTCCAGGTATTCTCATTTATGTGCTCTTCAACACCCATTTACAAAATCCACAGTGGCTTAACTTTTCATGGATCAGGTCTTCAAGCTTCATGGCATGTCGCATTCTATTGTTTTTTATCGGGACCCAACTTCCACCAACAGTTTTTGGCAAGAACTATTCAAGCTACAAGGCACCCAATTGCATCTCAGCACAACTTATCATCCCTAGACTGATGGTCAAACGAAAGTTGTTAACAAGTGTTTGGAAACATATTTGAGGTGTTTTGCCTCGGAAAATAAAAATCAGTGGGCTCAATGGTTACCCCTAGCTGAATGGTAGTACAACACTTCATACCATACAACTACACACATGACTCCTTTTGAAGCGGTATATGGACAAAAGACACCTTTAGTTCTCTCATACTTACCTGGTGTCTCGATGGTCCAGGTGTTTGACCAAATGCTTACAGTTCGAGAGGCTATTCTCCACACCCTCAAAGAGAATTTGGTCATGGAACAGAATCACATGAAGCAAAAAGCAGATCAAGGTTGCTCTGAACGTCAATTCACAGAAGGGGATCGAGTGTTTCTTCGACTACAACCTTACAAGCAAAAGTCCCTCAAGGAGCATTGTCAGAAGCTAGCACCCAAATTTTATGGTCCTTATACCGTTCTTAAGCATGTGGGATAGGTGGCCTATCAGTTATATTTTCCCATTCATTCTAAGCTACATCCTATTTTTCATGTTTCATGCTTAAAGAGGGTGATTGGAACTAAGTGCCAAATTCAAACCAAGATTCCCAATTTAGATGAAGAAGGATCCATTTGGCTACAGGCACAAGAATTTTTGGACCAACGTTAGCATTGCCTACATAAGAGAACCATCAAGAAAGTGTTAGTCCAGTGGAAAGATACAACTCCAGCAAATGCCACTTGGGAACCAACTACCATTCTGCAGCAATTTCCACATCTCATTCCTTGAGGACAAGGTTGTTGTTAAGGGGGAGGACATGTTAGGGTCCTAACTCACACATAGGTAGAACAAGATATTCAGATGTAATAAAGGTCAACATTAATAAGGCCTTGCAATAAAATAGAATAAGTTGAATGTAAGAAGACCTAATAGAAGCTTCGCTTCTAGAAGGATCTTCCTCTAGATGCTTCTTTTGATAGACATATTTAGTATAAATAGGAGTCGAGGGTATGAGAACCCTAGCTTGGATATTATTGTAATATATCTCTRCTCGACTGGAGGTTTCCCCCTCGAAGAGGCCTACGGACATTTCTCTCAGAATCAAAGTGTTAGTTCTGTTGTTATTCTTATATCATTTCAGTGTTATTGTGGTGATTGTTCTGGCTATATTGTTGTTATTCTACCATTTCTAGCATTTTATTTTTGTTCTTCATACTTTTATATCTGGTATATTACAATAGTATTATTCTTTAATTGCATCCCGGAAGGAATACCATGTAGGGGCCACCACAAAAATTGCAGATTCCTCCATTGCCCTTTTCTCAGAGTAAGTATCACACCAGTCTTTAACATGGGGAACGACCTTGAGGAGTGAAAAAGTGATCTTTTCCCTATTGAAAAAATTGTGGACCGAAAAATATCCTTCGAGCAGATTCAACCATTTTTCTACAACATCTGCATCTATCAGTCCTTCAAATAATAGAATATCAAAATTTACTTGTACCTTGAAGGGGGTTGCATGGCCGCTTGATGAAGATGCTTCTCCTGTGGACAACCGTTGAAGGATCTGTGCAAAGTTGTCCATCATTTCGTTCCTTTGTCGTGCGAGGGATTTCTCGAGCAACATTTTAATAGGATCTCCTACTCCCTCATCTTTATTTTCGTCTCCCATGGGTTGTTGTCGGGCTCGATGCAATCGATCTGGTAATGGCTCTATTGGTTCGAGTCCCAACTTCTTGTACCTAGACCTTGTCGGGGACATGCATGAAGAAAAATAAATTAAGAGCAGACCGCTCTGATACCACTCATCCAGATTTAGGAGCAGAACTAATTGATTAACAGACTAAATACAATAAACACAGAGATAGGAATCATAACGCAAATATCAAGTGAACAATACCTTTTATTAAATAATGAAATAGGTTGAAACTGTAAAACTGCATAACTGACACTTACTCGAATGGTGGTAGCTATCTCTAAGAAGAGATGTGGTTGCTACGCACATCCATCTGAGCATAATGGATTACAACGAGGCTCCGTAGACCCTTTTCATATTACTCATGAATGCCAAAACCCTAGACATAGAAAAACCTAACCCTACTTTTATATCTGGTATATTACAATAGTATTGTTCTTTAATGGTGTCCCAGAAGGAATACCATGTAGGGTCCACCACAAAAATTGTAGATTCCTCCAAGGCCCTTTGCTCAGAGTAAGTATCCCACCAATCTTTAACATGGGGAACAACCTTGAGGAGTGCAAAAGTGATCTTTTCCCTATCGAAAAAATTGTGGACCGAAAAATATCCTTCGAGCAGATTCAACCATTTTTCTACAACATCCGCATCTATCAGTCCTTCAAATAATGGAATATCAAAATTCACCTATACCTTGAAGGGGGTTGCATGGTCGCTTGATGAAGATGCTTCTCTTATGGGCAACCGTCGAAGGATCTGCGTGAAGTTGTCCATCATTTCGTTCCTTTTTCGCGCAAGGGATTCCTCGAGCAACATTTTAATAGGATCTCCTGCTCCATCATATTTCTTTTCATCTCCCATGGGTTTTTGTCGGGCTCAGTGCGACCGATATGGTAATGGCTCTATTGGTTCGAGTCCCAACTTCTTGTACCCAGACCTTGTCGGGGACATGCACGAGGAAAAATAAATGAAGAGAAGAATGCTCTAATACCACTAATCCAAATTTAGGAGTAGAATGAATTGATTAATAGACTAAATACAATAAACACAGAGATAGGAATAATAACAGAAATATCAAGTGAACAATATCTTCTATTAAATAATGAAATAGGCTGAAACTGTAAAACTGTTGAACTGAAACTTGCTCGAATGGTGATAATTATCTCTAAGAAGAGATGTGGATGTTACGTGCATACATCTGAGCAGAATGGATTACAATGAGGCTCCATAGGCCCTTTTCATATTACTCATGAATGCCAAAACCCTAGACATCCAAAAACCTAACCCTAGAAGGTGAAACACCAAAAGTCATGTGGGCCCTATGGGTAAGTTGGTGTCATTTGGTACCTCAACTTATTAGGGTCATAAATTTTGCATACAACCTCCATTTTGGCCGTGTGATAGCCCATTGGAAAGGTCTTTTAGATATCTACACATCATGCCATCATACTTTGACTTTGTCTATAGTTTGACTATGGCGAGTGAAAAAAACAATGTTTAGGGCCCCAAAACAACCCTGGAAGTACAACAAGATGTTCTGACATGAAAACATACAAAATAAGCCAGTTGGATTAGGCGAGAGGCCACCCGGATCCACCTGGAGAATGTTTGAGGCTTCAGACAACCCTAGAAGTGTAGAAATCACAATTATAAAGCAAATACAAAAAGACGTGATGAATAAAAAATGGACGCGAGGAGCCAGTTGGAATAGTTGGGTGGCCACCAATATCCACCTGGATTAGATGGGGTGTGATGGAAGATATGGATTCCCTTTATTCCCAGTATCTCAAAATTTGCAAACAAAATGATGAAATTGTTAGGGAATTTAATGACATATTTAATACCTTACTTGGTCAAATTGATTCCAAATGTTCACCAGAGAGTGTTATTCTCATACAATACCTAAATTCTTTTGAAGGAAACTTCCAATCCCTCCTCATGAATCGATTCCTTGTAAACATAAAAGAAGCATGAGGTGGTTCTTGCCGGATTGAAGACAATCTCAACTGGAGAAATCCCATTTCCCAGGTCAATATTCTTCATGACCAAGATGATATCCTATGGTTCAATGAGAAAAAAATGGAAGAACAAGAACATTATTTCCTAGAGATACTGGAGGTAGATGATGAGATTAAGTTGGATACTTTCCCTAAGGGAACCAATACTTGGAAGAAGGGATTTTCAAACATGAAAGATGCCTTTATTTTTTCAAAACAACATGAGCCCCATGAGGATCTAAGTTCCCTTGAAAATATTTTTGAGGATTGGGAGGGTGAAAAAGAAGACATTGAATGTTTACCTTCACAAATCACCAAGGAAGATGATTTCGAAGAAGAATCCCCAGTCATTTTTCATGTTGGAAGCATTTGGACAAGATACGGTGAACCCACACCTTTTTATGTTACCCTCCAAATAAATGATTTCTTTGTCCATAATTACGTCTTTGACCCAGATACTTCCAGAAACATTATGACTCAAAGGGTCATGCACCAACTGAGACTTATTATATCACAACCATATAATGATGCACGAGATGGTTTTACACATGGTATTACCAAATACTTGGTGGTTTCCTTCCATACTTGACATGATGTCTCTTTCAAGATCGATGTAATAGTAATAAACACATTAAGTAGTTGGGGAATATTTCTCTACAAAGAATTGGTAGAAAAAATAGGCGGAAGCTTCCAAGACCAAGGATCTAAGGCCATTATGCCCTATCCTGGGGGAGTATTATTCACCCTTCACAAGGAACCTATCACTGGATGCCTCATTGAAGCTTCTGAATAACCCATTGATCAACTCCTCTATGTAAACAATGGAGTAGAGAGTCAGTTTTTTCAAGGAGGAGACTCCAAGGATGAACCTTTCAAAACACCTGAAGGAATATGGACATTATAATTTGATGCTGCTCACTCAATTTTTGGCTCAGCGGCAGGCATCATCCTAACTTCCCCTTCTAAAGAAACCTTCTACTACTCCTATAGGCTTGAATATCATTGCACAAACAATGTTTCTGAATATGAGGCTTTAATCATAGGTCTTAATTTGGCCATTGATAGGGGTATAAGGCACTTGAGGGTCATTTTTTATTTATACCTAATAGTTTCACAAGTTTTACTAAACTTTTCCACAAAGAATGAGAGACTCAAAAGGTACTGAGACTTTGCAAGGTCTGTCGAAAAATCCATTGAACTAGTGTCAATTGAAGTAGTCCCTAGAGAGGAAAATTACGTAGCAGATGTCATAGTTGTCTCAGCATCCACCTTGCAACATTGTGAAGGCCCCCTCCAAAATTTGTGCAAAATGGAGGTTCTATTTGGACCATCAATCCCTGATAACTTAGAGCATTGGCAAGTTTTTGAAGATGACAATCAAATCCTTAGTAGGGATGATTTTAAGGATGGGAATTTATTTTAAAATGTAGAAACCTTGACGAATCTTACTAATCCTTCATATACCAACTATAAATGGCTGGCAATATTTTCGTAATAATATTCAAATTTCTAAGGATTTTATATAGTTTTTATAAAATTTTGGCGATTTTTAAGGTAAAATAATTTTATCCTATAGAATTTGGGCGAATCATTTTTGAAATAGCGAATCTTGTTTTTGGAAAAATCATGGAAAATTAGCCCATGAGCGAAATTTAGCCCCTAAAATCATCCTTGATTCCTTAGATTCATGGAAAATAGTAAAGATTTCATTGATTCACAAGTAAATTTTATGGCTGAGTCCATGGACCTTGAGGTAGTAAATTTTCAAAATAATACTCTATTGAAAGGGTGCATTCCTTTAGAACTACTCTTTGATAAACATGATGTTTACAAAGGAAAAAACCCCAAACAACAAACAGATAAGGTCTTGGAATTCAATATTGGGACCAAGATAGACCTAATAATGGTAAATATAGGGGAAGGCACGACTAAAGAGGAGAGAAATGAAATACTTGACCTCATTAGAGAGTTTAAGGATGCATTTTCTTGGACTTATAATGACTTGAATACTTACAAGAGTGATTTCATCCAACATGCTATACCCTTAACAAAAGGAGCCAAACCTTTCTGACAAAAACTAAGTCATATTAACCCTAAATTGGAAAATCAGATGCAAAAGGAACTCCAAAAAATGGTATAGGATGGTATCATAGTCCCCATTAGGTATTCATCATGGATGTCTAATTTGGTAGTTGTTTGAAAGAAGAGTGGTGACATTTTCTTATGCGTTGATTTTTGGAACCTTAACCAGCTATCATTAAAGGACAATTACCCCCTCCCAAATATGGAACATTTACTACAAAGGGTCATCGATGCAGGCATGATGTCTATGCTAGATGGATTTTTTGGATACAATCAAGTGTTACTCAAAAGGGACGATCAACTCAAAACAACATTTACTACACCATGGGGAACATTCATGTACTTAAGAATGTCATTTGGCCTTATGAATGCATGTTCAAATTTTAAAAGAGAAATGGACATTGCCTTTAGGGACCTGATCTAGAAGATTATAGAAATTTACCAATATGATCTCACAGTCATGTCAAAAGAAAGGAAATATCATATCTCACACCTCATAATTGTCTTTGAAAGGTGTAGGAAATATGGTATTTCCATGAACCCTAAAAAGTCTATTTTTGGGATAGACATGGTGCATCTCTCCCTCTACATAGGCACCCATAGGTAACACTTTACATTTCCCTGTTATTACATGCAAAAAGTCGATGACTTCTTTTCAAAAAACTTTCTTCTCTTTCTTTACACCAAAGCGTTTACAGGACAAATGGGTTTCCTTATCAGAGACAAAGCTCCTAAAACAATCCAATAAGCCCATGAGATGGCTATGAAGATTGAAAATAACCTATCATAATCCAAAGTAGAACCTTTCTCTGCCCCAAGTTTCAATATGGATGCTAAACCCAAAGTGGCCCACAATGTTGAGGCTTCCTGAGATATTGGTGCCATCTTGGAAAAGCTACAGTTGACTCTAGATGGCATGGTAAAAACCCAAGAGTTAATGATGAATAGGATTGTCAATCTAGAAAGAGACCAAAAACAAGCTCCTATACCTCCTTATAGGGGGAAATTCCAAATGGGTGGTCAAGGTTTCAAGCCTAATAACGATCAATAGGTCCCTAACACTTTATCCCCTACAAACATGGTTGAGGAGAACCCATGGTGTTTCCAATGCAAATAATCACATTGGGATCATGAATTCCCTCTAAATAATGGTGAACATGATCGATTCAACATTATCGACCATACCATTGAGGAGCCAAAATATTTCCTTAATATCACACATGAAGAACATGAAGAAGGCATAAAGGAAGTAGCCAGGAGGGCTAGGATGGAGGTAATCAATAGCCTTGATCAAGAGTCAAGAGATAAGTTGAAAAAACAAGAATTCCAAGTGTATACTAGGAAAAAGAAAACCATCCAATCTCTCTCTACTAGACCTACAACTTCACAACCAAAACCTCCACCTATGAACATACTCCTTCCCAAAACTTCTTCTAAGACTAACAAGATTGACTTGAATTTTGACTTGGAAGCTGCATTAGCCAAAATGCATGTAACCATCCCATTGAACGAAGTTATCAAGGTTCCATCCATGAAATAAAGGTTTGAAAAGTTTTTCAATATGTTGGATGAACCAATAGACCCTCCTATTATGTTACAAGCAAACAATTTTAGGGTTCAATATGATGGACATCCACCCTTCTTTATGTCATTTCTAGTAAATAACAAATGTCTCAACAAATGTATGCTTGACTTGGGAGAAGGTGCCAACATGATGCCTTTGAAAGTAATGGAGCAACTAGGCCTAAGGGCTACATGGCCTTATAGGAATGTGTGTGGTTTCGAATCTAGGGCCATACTCACTCATGGGGTAGTTGAGAATATTGAAGTACACCTTGGTAAATATCTTAAGAGAGTAATCCATATGGATATTGCGGTGGTAGATGTCCCTGATGCATGGGGGATGCTTTTGTCTAGGAAGTTTGTTGCAATTTTGGGTGGTACATTATAGATGGATTTAAATTATATCAATGTGCCTATGAAAAATGGGACGATTGAATGCCTTCCAAATATGCCAATGAACAAGGTTCATGTACAAGAGATTAACAATGATACTAATATCAGTGAAACACATGAGCCAATTAAGGAAAACCTTCCTATATTTTCTCCAGAGGATTTTCCTTTCACCATAGAGAAAGATTTTGATGAGATACAATAGCCAAAGAAACAAGAGAATCAACAACTCTTAGATAAATATAAGGACAAAGAATTTGGCTCTGTCAAATTACTAAAGAAAGGGGATGATGATGTATTGATTAAACCAAGTCAACAAGAAGTCCTTACAGATGAATCCCACCCTCCTCCCTCAAGACAATACACTAGGGTTATACAAGGAACAACAAAGTTTGAAGCATGAGAATATCAAGAGGGAGACACGGTATGGATGTAGGACACTAAGAAAGGTGAGCCTAACAATGTTAAAGGGAATGCACAATTTTGGCTTGGACCTTTCAAAATTAGAATGAATTCAGTCAATGATGCGTACTATTTATCTACGATGGAAGGGAGAAAATTTCCATTACCAGTTAGCAGACGCCTCCTCAAACCCCATCACGGGGTAGAGACTTGCCTTCATAGGTAAGTATAGGTAAGTTAGGATAGGTAGGCATTTTTGCATCCATTGTATATATCATTTGCATATCATTTTAGCATAGTTGTAGTTTCATTTTCATATTGTCTTGTTTCATTATGTATATATGTATTATCATGATCATATGATAGATTAGAGATGCTCTTTTTTTGTTTATTATATCATATATGAACAAGGGGTGATATCACCACCATAGGGATTACTAATATCCTTTGTTGAGATTTAGTAGGAACATGTCATACCATAGATGTTGAGGTTCTTATGCAGTCTACGGTGAGCACATGTCCTTGATTTGGAGCCAGATGTTATACCCTAGCCTAGGGATAACTAAGGAGATCACGTCGAGGCCCATAGGTCCTAGATATGGAGTACCGAGAGCTAGAGTACTTAAGCATGGCCCCGGAGGGCCCTTCTTTTCTTCAGTGCAGTCCATTTATCACCACCAACAATATCCATCCCACCAGCGTGCTCCCGAAGTAGCAGTGGGTCTTGCTCCATGAGGTAATGAGTATGAGTATCATGGTATGTATCACTCTGATATTTGAAGCACTTAAATATGTTGTATTGAATCCCTCTTCATTTCATGACATTTTCTCGAAAATTATGCTCTTTGCCTCGTTCATACCTGGAAGGGTAACAAGGTTCCCTAGTAAGTGGATTTCCCTTTAGGATGAGTTTCTACTGGGTGTGTCTGTGAAAACTCATCGCCCGTCCCCTCCATACTTACCATTTTCCACATGTATTCCTTACATCTCCCCTATCCTTGTTTGGGCATTGGTATTGGCTACACTAGGAAGGGTTGTACCTTTCCTTGTGGGAAGAAGGAGCTAAAGGCCCAGAGGGAAAAAGTAGTTGGCAAGAGTTAAAATCCAACATTGAAACCTTTGAGATGCTTCACCTAGGGATCCCCAAGAAAGCAGTGAAAGGTTTCTCAGTAAGAAAAGGGGACCCATAAGATACATAAACACTCAACGTACTAGTTGATGGATAGGAGGTCTCATCACAAGCCAACCTATTTTGACCATGGGCATGTAACGATATGAAACTACCACCTATCTTGTCATCAAACCAATGTAGATTCTCTTGGTGGAATAGCCAAGAGAAATGGGGTCTCATCACGAGAAAACCTTCTCATTTCCGTGAAATGTTTGTGGATAATGTTGTCACCTTTGGTCATCAAGCTAGGAAAGTGGCCCTCAACTATTCCCTTGAAGCACAAAAGCAAAAGATAAAAAAAATAAAGCTAAAAATAAAAAGGAAATGAATGGGCTAGGAAACAATTACATTTATGACAGGGTGCAACTCTCCCTCTACAAAGGCACCCACTGGTAAGACTTTACATTTCCCTACTATTACATGTACCCCATGCCCAAACACTTACCCCATGCCACCTCATACACTTACATGACCTGGATTGGATCCCACTTGGAAAACAACCCAAACTTAAGAAAGGTTACCCCAATAGGACACCCTGAGACCTTCTCCAAACCTAAGTTGTCAAGTTGCATAACGTATTTGAGCATTTATTTGGGTTAATGGGGGTTTGATGCACATGTTTGGGTAATTTAATTATTGGATGTGATTTACATGCTTTGATCCCTATGACTTGTGAATCCATGGAGGGTGTACTTGTTGTTGCTACAGGACCTTTCCCAGTGGACAGGTACACATGAGGGAATGATTAGCTCGTACCTTCATGGGGGCTTAAAGCCCACAGATGGATGTTGCAACTCCAGTCGGGGGTAAGAAGAAATTGAAGATTTGCATTGGGAAAAAGAAGGAGGTTGCCTTTGGAGGCACCCTAGAAGACCTAGACCTAGGGGGACCTTGCTCTTCCACATGGACGTTGGCCCTGGACATCACCATCATGACCCTAGACATCATCCATAGCTAGGGTTTTCATTTTGGAGGTATTTATGAGCCTGGTGGCATGCGTGGGAATCATTTGGGGCCTCTGGAGGCCAAGCACCCTACAGTTTTAGCTCAACGTTCCACCTTTAGGCCTCAACATCACCCTAGAAGGACATGACATCACCCTTGGAGGTGTCTTTAGATGAAAATTAATTTTAATTATGTCAAATTTGAATTTTATTGTAAATTGGCCAGGTTGGCCTTATTTTTTACCTAAAATTAAGTAAAGGTCAAAGTTTTGTATAAATAAATATAAAGTACTCTCATTTTAGACATCACAACTTCTCATACAACATAATAGGTATGAAATTTTCACCCTAGTGAGGGATATTGGATGAAATTTCGAGGCGCACTCTTGTATTTAAGGCTTTTTTTTGCAACTTGGATCAATCTTGGAAGTTTTTATGGTGATCTTGCATGGTATTTTCATGATTATTCTTGGTGCCAGTAAGTAAAATATGCATTTTTTGTCATCTATTGAATGGTTTGTGTATGGTTTTATTTGCTCATACAAGATTATGAAATTGCATGGTATACTTAATGCTTGAAGTAAGGAACTTAAATTGYTACTTTTCTACTTTCTGTTTTCCAAGCTTTTTATTGAATTGATCTAGTGACTTATCTTTGCATAAGTTTTACTCCATAARAAGCCTATGGAGAGAAAGGTGTTAGGGCCTAGAATTGCCTACACCCTATCATCTTGTCTCTTGAGGTCAATGCATAGGGAGACTTAAGTTACTACTTCTCATATGCATTTTCYCTCTTAGACTTTTATGCATTATCAAATTGATTTGCAAACTTAGAAGAATCCRTCCACTTTGACTCCATAAGCCCTAGAAGGCACTAGTTCTTGTCTCTCTCCTRTTGAAGGATTGATTAAACACTCAAACACTCTTTTTCTAAGMTTTTAATAACTATCTCTAACCCTAGTTTAGCGTAGATCACTAACTTATTTGTTGTTGTTATAAAAATTTTCTACAACCATCTAATTGCACTGATTTTTCTGCATACTCAACATTAATTGCTAGCTAATCATTTCAAAAATTGCTTATGACAAGTTATTATCATATTAGTTAATCAATGTTATCTTTCCATTGTCTTTTCAAGTTTTTTCTAAGGAGTGTTTGTTGCAGCCGTTACATTTTATCAAATGTTGTTGTAAACTTATTAGCTACTGCAATTTTATATCAACTATCACTTATTTTCACTGTCCATTGTCTATTGAGGTGTTATTATCATATTTGTACTTGGAATTATTGTATATGAATGCTATATTGTCTTGTTCTGGGCAGGTACATCAAGCACTTCATTAACCTCATCTTTAGGACACTCATTTAGTGACTTTGGTAACCAAAAAGAGGGGGGAATATATGTTGATCATAACCCTAATTTTCCATCCCTTTAGGTTACTGGGGACTCCTCCCCCGGGGTAGACCTTGCCTATCCATAGAAAGTGGGGATTTCCTATTAAGGTGGCAGTGATAGGATAACTTATTTGTTACGCCAATCTCCCTTACTTTCCTTGTGCTTTGGGCAAGTACAGATTGTGTAATAACATTTTTAGATGTTATACCCTAGCCTAAGGATAACTAAGGAGATCATGTCTCTAGACCCACAAGTCCTAGACATGGAGTACCGAGAGGGTCATTAGCCTATAATTAACCATGGATAGGTTCATTTTCTGAATGATATGATAAGATTAAATTTCATTTTATTTAATCATTCCTTTTTATACCTTAATCCTAAGTTTTTATGATTGTTCTGATTATATGTCAAGTGAGTTCTGAATGTTATAACTTTAATGTTGCATTTCTAGGTGTTCATGATTTTGATAGGATTTATATTCTTGAATCATTTTAATATCAATGATGTATGTTTATATGTTCTTAATTTTGAATTTTAATAACAAAGTGATTTTCATATAATGTAAAATATATACAATATATATATATATATATATATATAAAAAAGAGATATGTTTTATATATAATAAAAAATTATATATATATATATATATATATATATATATATATATATATATATATATATATATATATATATATATATATAATGTAAAATGTACACCATATATACATATATGTTTACATATATATGTAAACATAAATGCATATATGTATTGTTCTAATTATATGTCAAGTGATTTATGAATGTTATAAATTTAATGTTGTATGTTTAGGTGTTCATGATTTTGATAGGAGTTATATTCTTGAATAATTTTAATAACAATGATGTATGTTTATGTGTTTTTAATTTTGAATTTTAATAACAAGGTGATTTCATATAATCTAAAAACCATATATACAATATGTTTAGATCAATTATTAAAGGAACATTTTATAAAATAGAGACATTTTATATAAAATAAACTTAAGATATTTGATATCTCAAATCTAGTGTCATGATTATATTTTAATGTTTTTGAGGTTTGTGAACTTCCTATGTTTTCAACATGATGATTTCATTAATAAAATGATATATTAAAGTGATTAATTAGCTAATCATCGGATTCTATATATTATATTGAATAACACTTCTTTAATAATAAGTACTTTAACAACCACTCCATCAAGGAGTGACTTTTTTTTTGACATTAATAATTTTACAAAATTATTTTGTACTTTAATCTTAGTAATAATAATCTTAATAATTAAATGGAT
The DNA here is from genome assembly GCA_000966675.3 of Picea glauca. Taxonomy (NCBI): domain Eukaryota; kingdom Viridiplantae; phylum Streptophyta; class Pinopsida; order Pinales; family Pinaceae; genus Picea; species Picea glauca. Next base: position 69,575 of record JZKD02S1866384.1, read on the forward strand.
AATAATTATATTTATTATAACCACATTTTAAAGATATTTTTTTCACATGTCTATATTTATATTTGGTGAGAATTTTTTTCCATTTTTTTTTACTACAATTTTGTCAAATACATGTAATACCGAAACATGTAATACTGGTTTCAAAATTTCTTATCTTTTTCTTAAAGATTTTGATTACACCTAACACTATTATAAAGAAGGCTATTTACATAGTTTCACTTCTCTTTCATATAGTATTTATACTTCTTCACTCAAATACATGTAATGCTGGTTTCAAAATTCCTTATCTTTTTTTTATTGCACCCAACACTATTATGAAGAAGGCTAAACATAGTTTCACTTCTTTTTCATATAGTACTTATATTTCTTCACTTAAACTGCATAATGAAATAATTGAAACATATTAAGCCACTTTAAAATTTTCAAAAAAAAAAACAAGATTTATATACAATCACAACCATTTGACTCATAACAATACATGGCCATAAACATATTTAAGTCACGTGATATTATATTCTAAATTAAATTTAAAAGGTTAACCATAATACATTTGATATTTATATTTGCACTACAACATCCATGAAACACCTATTTATTTCTATGCATTTAAAAATTACGAAAAACACTTTTTCTTATATTGTCCAGCCTATACCCATATTAGATTTCATTTTCAAAATATTGATCACACTACCAACCTTCCTAACCTCTTAACTCAACAAAAGTATGGTGATCTTGGAAAGCTTCTCTTAATACTTTTTGAGCACAGAAACACAATTCTAAAGAATCGCAAGTAATCACTTACCCTCTTAAAGTCCGATAAACCAATTAGGTCTTAGTGAACGTTAATCATCATCATCATCATCATCATCATCATCATCAATACATTTATAATATGTATAAAACAATTATTTTACTTCTATACATTTAAATATATTTAAATATTTTAAAAGAAATGTATGAAACAATTATTTTACTTCTATATATTTAATACATTCATGAAACAACTATTTTACTTCTATACATTTAAAAAAATTATGTTTAACTCTTTTTGATACATTTATGATATGTATGAAACAATTATTTTACTTCTATATATTTAATACATTCATGAAACAACTATTTTACTTCTATACATTTAAAAATTATGTTTAACTCTTTTTAATACATTTATGATATGTATGAAACAATTATTTTACTTCTATAAATTTAAATATTTTAGAAATAGTTAATAATAGATTTATTATTTATGAAAGTAGTATTAAAAAAATAAAAATGATAACAATCCAACATTTCAATAAGAAAGGAGCTACTTCTATAGCTATTGAACGTCTTAATAACTTACTCATAAGAGCAAAACCTGTTACCCAGATTCCTCGGTATTTCAAAGAAAAATTTAATAATATTCAAAAAGTACTTCTAATACCCTCGCTGGTTTAATAATATAAAAAAGTACTTCTAAGAGCCATCTCCCATTACCCACTATCGTGTCCTGGTGACTGCAGATAGATAACTAGTACAGATAAAAGTTGGGACCGTCTCTTCATATAAAGCCAAATTTAATCACACAAATCATGGGCCAGTACCAATTGGCCTTCCTTTTTGTGGGGTGAATAACTCTTTTACATGGTGTGGGAATGCAATTCCCTTCCAGTATCGACATTGGAATTATCTAGAAGCATGAAGTTTGATGAATGAAGTAATAGTTTGCACTGAAATGGCACTTCTTTCGGAGAAGTATTTTGTCTTTACAAGGTACGTTCCTGCTCCATAAAAAGTTAAGTAACTTTAATTAGATAGGTATATCTCGTTTGACATATAATGCTTCTTTCCTCTTATCCAAAAATGCCATTTGGCAATTCCTCTGATTATCGAAGTCCACAGTCCTTTCTGTTTACAGTACATCATCAGAGATTTTTGCCCTCTTTTTATTTATAGTAAATTCTGATTCAGAATTTACATTATGACAATGGTTGTAAGAATTTATATTCAACGGCACTGGGATCATTTCTTTCGTATTATCCAAAGATGCCATTTGTCATATCATGCGCCCTTTTTCTGATCATCCAAGTCCACAGTCCTTTCTGTTTACAGTACATCATAAAAGATCGGTGCCATCTTTTTATTTACAGCGCATTCTGACTTTAGATATATACTCAATAACCCAGTACAGCATTCTGACTTTTGGATTTCTGCTAAATAGCCCAGGACAGGACATGAGCTTCATATTTTTTTCAAATTAATGACCTCACAGAATACCTACTTTCATATGAAGACATTTACATGATGTCTTATCCCACCAATATGTGGCTATGACTATGGTTATAAGAATTTGTATTCAAAGGCAGTGGGATCTTCAGGGATTCATTTGTTTTTGTAATATTTTAAAGGCGGTAGGATCGTCTCTTTTTGGTCCTCGCCGATGTTGAAGTCTCATTTTACAAGCAATCAAAGTCTTAAATGTGTCTACACTTTAAGCAGCAAATCCATGTGGGTCCGTGAATTGGAGATTCCTTGAGTTGCTTACCTAAAGGTCTAGGGCCTGGGATTCCTTCTCTTGGTTCTTCCTGCAAATAAGACAATTCTGGAGTACTAGTAGTAGGTTTGCAGGTACAGGATACTCTGGCACTATTAAACAAGTTAGGATACAAAGTCTCAAATAAATCAGCCCGTTCATGCATATATCGTTATTATGGAATAGTTTATCTTTTTGAAGTACGTACACACAGGCCAAAAGCAATTGCAATGTAGGCGGATGGTACGAACAAATATGATTGGGAAGAGTAGATGCTTTGTTAGTATTCTTATTATTGTTGTCATGATTTATCAATCATATCGTTTTTTGAGCTCAGTAATTATCAGATTGAGGAGGGTTAGATTTTGGTCCAATCTTATGCAAGCTATGCACAATGTTACTTACTTCCAGCGCCTCGTTTATGCTTCCTCGTGTGACAATTGTTCTTCAAGTCCTCTTGATCGTTACTGTTGTATGTGCCCATGAAATATCAGGATCGGTATTGGGTAAAGGTATGCTACAACTACCGTAACACTTGTTTCTTCAATTATTATTTTTTTGCTGGTTTAAGATCCAATCTTATCAACTTTTTTTGTACTATTTATGGAAGGAGGAAGGAATTCACTTCGTGCAAGATCGAGCTCTCAGGAATTTATAGCTCCTGTCAATGATAACAACACATACAGAACTCTGCACCGGGTAATAAATCAGCTCAAAATAGTGCCATGCTTTCCCATTTGTTTTTACTGCTTTGTTTCAAGGAACTTATTTAAGATACTTGAGTTTTCTTGCTGTGTTTCAAGATTTTTCTCCTAGTGAGTTCAATACTTGGTTGGGCCACATAATGCTACAGGCATAAAACTTGGCAGAAATAACTAGTATTAGAATCTGTGTTCGAGAATTTGATACCCATAATAGATCTGGGATAAGAAGAAATACAATTCTGGATTTCATCTCAAAGTCTCATAGCTTATCTGGAATGATTTTCCATTTTAGCAGTAACTACATATACCTTGTTTCTTTAGCCTGCAAGCTCAGTTATGTAATTTCATTACACTTCCCTGCTTGCTTAAGTGCTGTAAACCTAGTGCTGTAATTGGGCTATCTAGACATATTTCAACCATGATGATACAGCCCTACTGTAATCATGATCCGTCTTTATCATACTAATTATTTTCCCCATTCAATAGCGTTGTAGAATCCTTTGTACCTCCTCCCCAGATGAAACGACGTACAGCTAAACCTTTTAATTAATTGTTCAGGACGATTACGTCACTTTCTTTCAAAAGTAGCCAAATCTCTTCATTAATTGCTCAGCATCTGCCTTGAGGAAGATGACACAACTTTCTTTCAAAACTAGACATAGCATGATGGCTGATATATCCCTTCATTAATTGCTCAGCATCTGCCTTGAGGAAGATGACATAACTTTCTTTCAAAACTAGATATAGCATGATGGCTGATATATCCCTTTACTTTCATTGGGTTCAGGCTGGGGCTCTACAATTTGGGTGGGAGAGATTTTCTTTGCTTCTTGTTTGTATAATCAAGCTACAAGCTCTACCCAAAAGTGCAGGGGGATTTCCCATGCCTCTTGTTTGTAAAAACTATTAAGCTCCAAGCTGTACAGTTTGGGTTTATGGAATTGTTCTTCTTGTCTGTAAAATCTATCAAGCTCCAAGAGAGATAAAGAACGACAGTCAGATTTCCATATTTTTATATCATATAACATATATGGGTTTAAGATATAATAGCATAGAGCTACTTGTCTGTAAAATCTATCAAGCTCCAAGAGAAATAAAGAACGACAGTCAGATTTCCATATTTTTATATCATATAACATATATGGGTTTAAGATATAATAGCATAGAGCTACTTGTCTGTAAAATCTATCAAGCTCCAAGAGAGATAAAGAACGACAGTCAGATTTCCATATTTTTATATCATATAACATATATGGGTTTAAGATATAATAGCATAGAGCTAGCTGCAAACTTGTTAATGGTTTTTTTTCCAGTCTCTAACAATTAAAATTGAAGGTTGGATATGAGTTTTTTTTTTTCAAATTTTTTATTTATTTATGTTATACCCGAGAAAGGTGACAGCATCTTTCTGAGCCGGCTGGCTGTCATTAGTTTCTGGTTATGATATTAGAATTGTAGAATTGAAAGTAAAGAGGACTATTAACGAAATTTAATTAATTTATAACGATGGTCGACTGGACTATATATATCCACGTTAAATTCAGTATCGCCAAATTCTTCTCTCATATAACCTTTTATTCTAGTCACCATCCCAAACAAATATAGTATATGATGAATATGCAGATAATATGAATATTGAAAATCTCCCATTGTTTTTGGCTCTGCAGTTGTTTGCTCTATACTTTGCATAGCCAATTTACACTTAAATTTATGAAAATTAAATTGAGTTTTATATATATATATATATATTTATTTATTTATTTATTTATTTATTTATTTATTAGCTCTGCGGTTGTTTGCTCTATCTTTTGCATAGCCAATTTACAATTAAATTTATTTGAATTGAATTATATATATATATATATATATATATATATATATATATATATATATATATATATATAT
>JZKD02S1866395.1:0-32499 GCA_000966675.3 Picea glauca
TAAGGATAGCTTAATATTAGATTACACGCGTACACACCATCTTTGCTTTTGGAAATGTTTTTGAAATAAACATATACATTTTATTTCAAAATATAAAAGACGAAAGCTATGGAATTATATTTATTTGTGTTTTTTGCATTTGCAGGTTGAGAAACTTAGAGGTAAAGCAATCTTAGACAAAGTGACTTTCAAAGGCTGAGAAGGAAAATGAGTTTTTAAAAGAGATAGAGGCAAACCATATTCGCTGCCGAAATTGGCCTGTTTCAGCAGTTAAGTAAACTTYCACAGACTTAGTTAACTGCCGAAAGCTGAGATTTTGAAGATTGAAAGTCATGACTCATAGAAATAAATTTTTTGACCCATTCTATCACCCAAAATGACGGTGCTATTTTGGGAGATAACAATATTCACACAACAACTTTGTGATGCTTTCCATTGTTTGTTCATCCTAATAATCTCCACTGTTGGCCATTTTGGGCTGCTCAGCTATCCCGATGTTAACTTTATTTACCTTGATCAACGCAGAAATGACTTTAGAGTCTATGGGTGGGCCTTCCACATCTCTTTCACCTTCTGCTTCTTCGATCTGGATATCGCACAGATCGTTTTCATCCGTTGCTTCCTCCTGTACATGGTAACATGCCAACAATTCCTTGACTGTCTATTTATTTTGTTGTTGTGCTTCTGTGATAAGTTCTATCTCTTGTTCTTTGATGAATATTACTCATCTGATCCATTTAAGGGTTGCATATATGTTGGGGTTCTCATGCTCGAATGAGAAAGTGATTGAAAAATTATGTTGTAGTGTCGTCCAGGTCGTAGTTCCTTTGCACAATTCATGGTCTATATACCAGTTTGCTGGTATGCCCTCTAGAGTATGTATGAAGTGATGAGGCCATTCCTCTGGTGGTGTCATTTTCCACAACATTTTTCACTTCTCCAAGTGTTCCCCTGGTGCCTCTTGTCCTTCATATTTATGTTGTTTGTTGTTTTTCTATTCTGTGTTGATCCTTATGTGTACTAATTGCTTACATTGGTACCAATTTGTTATGGACTCCTTGTGTGCGCCCCACCATCTTGTGGGTGTGGCCTTGAGTGCTATATCAAGTGCTAATAGTCTCTAGTTCTCTAACACTGCGTCTTCGTACTATATCAAGAATGTTTCCAAGTTGTTTGTTCTGTGGAAACTAGGTGGTTCCCTGGTTTCTGTTCCGACCCATCTTACCGCGCAGTCTATTCGTGCACATCTTCTCATGGAAACTTCCTGTAGCCTTTGTTGCCAGTTCTCTAAACCAGTGTCTAAGTCTGTTGCACATGAAGTAATACTCTGCCAACTAAGTATCTCGTCTACAATTAGGTTTACGTAATCCTTATCGTGCATAGTTGTTTTGTACAACTGGTCGATTTCCTCTAAGTCTAGGCAAGTAGGTTATACAAACCTCTCCCCTTCTGATGGGTCTAATGGGGCGATGAACCTGTATTCTCTTGACTCAAATATCATTTTCCTGGTCTTCAAATTGATTATGGCCTGGTTGTCAAACACCTAATCCAGACCAAGCAATGTCGGGTAAGGTGTTGTGCCATCCACTATTTCAATAACTTCAAAATCTGCTTTAGTGTGCACTCCATCAAGATCTACTATCACTCCTTTCATTCTACCTATTGGTAGGACTCTGTGCTGGTTTGCTAGCTTCAATTGGACAATTGAGTATCCCAATGTTGGCTCTCCCATGCATTGCCATGTATTTTTTGGTAATACATTCACCTCAGATCCTAGATCCAGTATGATGTCTCCCATATTGAAATCCCCAATGTTAACATTTTGTCTAAATTCCCTACTTGTTCGTCTTCTTGTGTGTGGGTGATTAACTGTTTTTGGTTCTATCTTTTCTTCCGTCTCACTGCTACATTTTTCTAGTATGTTTTGCAATATTTTCACAGCTGATGGTTCACTTAATACCTTTACGCATGATTACAAAAATCCTTTGATTGTACTTACTTGTCCCATGGATTGCATCCCGTTGGTATGATCCAATGATGGTGGCATCTTGTACTCTGGTGATTCCTTGTTTTATTGCACAGTTGAAGTCAATGCTATGTTCTCCTTCTGAAATTCTTATCTGGCCTCTTTAAAGATCTCCTTTTCCTTCTGCACGTTGAATTGCTTCCTTGGTCCAATTTTATTCATTACCCATTGGTTCTACTCTAGTACCTGTCGAACTGCGTCATTTCCTATTTTTGTTCCTCCATGAGTTACTATATTGATGTTCCGTCCTTCATCCCTTACTTCAGATGAAATCCACTGAACATTCTGATTGTTTTGGTTCCTTTTTTCTTGAATCTTTACTAGTAATTTCGGACATTCCTTTGTATTGTGGTCTGATGCGCGACAATACATACAAGTCGTTGGTGGAAGTGGACATTCCCGTGCATAATGTCCCAATTGTTGACAATTGTGACATGTGACTGGTCCTCTACTTCGTCCGGAACCTCCTCTGGCTCATCCTCCTCCTCTGTAGCCTGCTCGATCACCTCTCAATGCATTATACTGAGGCCCCTGATTATACTATGCGGTATTGTACCGAGGTTGTGCCGGGTTGTACGGTGGATGTGTGTTATTGTATGGTTGCTGCATAGTGTTGTATGGAGATGGAACCTAATTAAACTGTGGTGCGGCTTGCTCAGTCATAATTTCTTTATGCACTCTGTATGCATCTGATGTTCTTTCTCGCATCAACTCCATAGTCCTGCAATCCTTAACATCGTGGCCCACTGACTTGCAAAAGGTGCAATATGAACTCTTTGGGACTGTCTAGTATTTCTGGATCATCATGCAGTGATAAGGGTCGTGACTTGATTTCTTGCAGATTTCGCACCATAGTCCTCCCATTGGTAGCAGGCTTGGCATTCTTTCTACCATATACTATGTGAATGTTAGACATTTGTTCTTGTGGTGTTCTTATGTCCTGCATGTGGTACACCAAACAACTTCTCATTTGTCTTTGTTCTTATTCTGGTTCAACTGAAACATTAGATTCTTCAAATCCTCCTTCAATTCTTCAATAGCTGGGTCCATCTATTGGTACTGGTTCTCTTCCAGTTGCAAGGATGCCTACAGAGCCTCTGCTTGCGTTTGAAATTTTTGTTGTCGTAAAGGTTATTTTAAGTGTGGGAGTAGTGAGTTGAAAAACAAGTGCCAATGTTGCATATCGCTCATAAGGTATTTTAACTTTCCCTTCAGTTGCTTGAATCTATGATCAATCTCCCATACAGATTCTCCTAGTTTCTATCTAATTTCGATCATCTCGTTCATGTACTGATCCTCTGAGCTCGGATTTTGGAACTCATTTATTAGTAACTTCTTAATCTCGGCCAGTGTCCTTGTCATCCCAAGGGCACTATTTGTGTCTAGACTCATGTACCACTCTAGTGCACGGTCTCTTAGCATAATCGCTAGTTGCGTGAGTTTGGTATCTTCATCAGTGATATATTTTTCTTCCCAGATCTTTGCACAAATGAACAAATGATTCTTAGGGTCTTCTGTTGCTTCTCCTTGAAATTCAGTAATCTGATGGTGGGATCGTGTCCTGCCATTCTGAATACTGAACTAATACCTCCTCCGCGTGGTGTAGATACTTGACTAGTGTTGCCTAAACTAACTCCTCCAGTTGTTGCTCCTTGTGTAGATGTACTTCCTGCTGTCATACTTCCTCTGAACTTCAGTTGTCTAAATGGTGGTGTTCTCTTTGGTTTATTAGTCACACATGGGTTTATGGGTTCCACACTGACATTAATATGGAAAGGATGGTTTCCTTCTCCTCCTATTCTTGGACCTCTCGTCTTCCTCTCATATGTTGCATGTAGGATTTCCTCAATCTACTCCACAGCCTGAAGATCCTCTATCTCTTCCTCATCACTCGCCAAGCCTTCCCTCGTGGCTACGACTCTCTTCTTAGTATTCACCTTGNGTCCAGGTCGTAGTTCCTTTGCACAATTCATGGTCTATATACCAGTTTGCTGGTATGCCCTCTAGAGTATGTATGAAGTGATGAGGCCATTCCTCTGGTGGTGTCATTTTCCACAACATTTTTCACTTCTCCAAGTGTTCCCCTGGTGCCTCTTGTCCTTCATATTTATGTTGTTTGTTGTTTTTCTATTCTGTGTTGATCCTTATGTGTACTAATTGCTTACATTGGTACCAATTTGTTATGGACTCCTTGTGTGCGCCCCACCATCTTGTGGGTGTGGCCTTGAGTGCTATATCAAGTGCTAATAGTCTCTAGTTCTCTAACACTGCGTCTTCGTACTATATCAAGAATGTTTCCAAGTTGTTTGTTCTGTGGAAACTAGGTGGTTCCCTGGTTTCTGTTCCGACCCATCTTACCGCGCAGTCTATTCGTGCACATCTTCTCATGGAAACTTCCTGTAGCCTTTGTTGCCAGTTCTCTAAACCAGTGTCTAAGTCTGTTGCACATGAAGTAATACTCTGCCAACTAAGTATCTCGTCTACAATTAGGTTTACGTAATCCTTATCGTGCATAGTTGTTTTGTACAACTGGTCGATTTCCTCTAAGTCTAGGCAAGTAGGTTATACAAACCTCTCCCCTTCTGATGGGTCTAATGGGGCGATGAACCTGTATTCTCTTGACTCAAATATCATTTTCCTGGTCTTCAAATTGATTATGGCCTGGTTGTCAAACACCTAATCCAGACCAAGCAATGTCGGGTAAGGTGTTGTGCCATCCACTATTTCAATAACTTCAAAATCTGCTTTAGTGTGCACTCCATCAAGATCTACTATCACTCCTTTCATTCTACCTATTGGTAGGACTCTGTGCTGGTTTGCTAGCTTCAATTGGACAATTGAGTATCCCAATGTTGGCTCTCCCATGCATTGCCATGTATTTTTTGGTAATACATTCACCTCAGATCCTAGATCCAGTATGATGTCTCCCATATTGAAATCCCCAATGTTAACATTTTGTCTAAATTCCCTACTTGTTCGTCTTCTTGTGTGTGGGTGATTAACTGTTTTTGGTTCTATCTTTTCTTCCGTCTCACTGCTACATTTTTCTAGTATGTTTTGCAATATTTTCACAGCTGATGGTTCACTTAATACCTTTACGCATGATTACAAAAATCCTTTGATTGTACTTACTTGTCCCATGGATTGCATCCCGTTGGTATGATCCAATGATGGTGGCATCTTGTACTCTGGTGATTCCTTGTTTTATTGCACAGTTGAAGTCAATGCTATGTTCTCCTTCTGAAATTCTTATCTGGCCTCTTTAAAGATCTCCTTTTCCTTCTGCACGTTGAATTGCTTCCTTGGTCCAATTTTATTCATTACCCATTGGTTCTACTCTAGTACCTGTCGAACTGCGTCATTTCCTATTTTTGTTCCTCCATGAGTTACTATATTGATGTTCCGTCCTTCATCCCTTACTTCAGATGAAATCCACTGAACATTCTGATTGTTTTGGTTCCTTTTTTCTTGAATCTTTACTAGTAATTTCGGACATTCCTTTGTATTGTGGTCTGATGCGCGACAATACATACAAGTCGTTGGTGGAAGTGGACATTCCCGTGCATAATGTCCCAATTGTTGACAATTGTGACATGTGACTGGTCCTCTACTTCGTCCGGAACCTCCTCTGGCTCATCCTCCTCCTCTGTAGCCTGCTCGATCACCTCTCAATGCATTATACTGAGGCCCCTGATTATACTATGCGGTATTGTACCGAGGTTGTGCCGGGTTGTACGGTGGATGTGTGTTATTGTATGGTTGCTGCATAGTGTTGTATGGAGATGGAACCTAATTAAACTGTGGTGCGGCTTGCTCAGTCATAATTTCTTTATGCACTCTGTATGCATCTGATGTTCTTTCTCGCATCAACTCCATAGTCCTGCAATCCTTAACATCGTGGCCCACTGACTTGCAAAAGGTGCAATATGAACTCTTTGGGACTGTCTAGTATTTCTGGATCATCATGCAGTGATAAGGGTCGTGACTTGATTTCTTGCAGATTTCGCACCATAGTCCTCCCATTGGTAGCAGGCTTGGCATTCTTTCTACCATATACTATGTGAATGTTAGACATTTGTTCTTGTGGTGTTCTTATGTCCTGCATGTGGTACACCAAACAACTTCTCATTTGTCTTTGTTCTTATTCTGGTTCAACTGAAACATTAGATTCTTCAAATCCTCCTTCAATTCTTCAATAGCTGGGTCCATCTATTGGTACTGGTTCTCTTCCAGTTGCAAGGATGCCTACAGAGCCTCTGCTTGCGTTTGAAATTTTTGTTGTCGTAAAGGTTATTTTAAGTGTGGGAGTAGTGAGTTGAAAAACAAGTGCCAATGTTGCATATCGCTCATAAGGTATTTTAACTTTCCCTTCAGTTGCTTGAATCTATGATCAATCTCCCATACAGATTCTCCTAGTTTCTATCTAATTTCGATCATCTCGTTCATGTACTGATCCTCTGAGCTCGGATTTTGGAACTCATTTATTAGTAACTTCTTAATCTCGGCCAGTGTCCTTGTCATCCCAAGGGCACTATTTGTGTCTAGACTCATGTACCACTCTAGTGCACGGTCTCTTAGCATAATCGCTATTTGCATGAGTTTGGTATCTTCATCAGTGATATATTTTTCTTCCCAGATCTTTGCACAAATGAACAAATGATTCTTAGGGTCTTCTTTTGCTTCTCCTTGAAATTCAGTAATCTGATGGTGGGATCGTGTCCTGCCATTCTGAATACTAAACTAATACCTCCTCCGCGTGGTGTAGATACTTGACTAGTGTTGCCTAAACTGACTCCTCCAGTTGTTGCTCCTTGTGTAGATGTACTTCCTGCTGTCAGACTTCCTTTGAACTTCAGTTGTCTAAATGGTGGTGTTCTCTTTGGTTTATTAGTCACACATGGGTTTATGGGTTCCACACTGACATTAATATGGAAAGGATGGTTTCCTTCTCCTCCTGTTCTTAGACCTCTCGTCTTCCTCTCATATGTTGTGTGTAGGATTTCCTCAATCTACTCCACAGCATGAAGATCCTCTATCTCTTCCTCATCACTCGCCAAGCCTTCCCTCATGGCTACGACTCTCTTCTTAGTATTCACCTTGTATTGGTAGGGTACTCCGCTACGCATCCTTCCCGTTGACGCCAAGATACACTTGATCTAGTTGTCATTCATCATGATTGAGTCCAAGGGTTCCTCTTCCTTCTTTCCCTTATCCTTGCCTCCTTCCATATTTCCTCTCTCTGTCAGTGCATCCCCCAGTGCATCCCCCTTCCCCCATGCATGCAGGGGAGTTTAGCTATCTGATTCCATTGGCATTACACCTTTTTTATATAGCAATATCTTAATAGAAGTGTACAGTGATCGAATGTACCTTCCTTGAGGTCCACGTAGAAATTCTTTCTCTACTACATCGTATGACTTCGATGTGTCAATTGCAAACTCTATTATGAAGCCTGCCATAATACTGTCAAGCCAAAAGTCTACTGCGCGGGTGAATTTGTTGTTCACCTGTTGTAACTGCTCAATCTGTACTGGGGTCCAATCTAACTGTTGAATCAGGTTCATCGTGTGGTTATCCTTCAACCTTAGTATCCACTTCTGTAGTAGATGTGGAAAATAACTGAAAAAGACTTCGTGCAAATTAGTAAACACGTATTTCTCAAGATATTTGCGAGGTGTTATTATAGGGTTTCTATTGTCTTTCTGTGCAAAATCTAGCTCTTTAGTTCTCAACCAGCCTTCGATTTATGCTTTTGTGGGGTTCCACGGTCTCATCATTCCCTTCTACTGGCTCATTGGTCTCTACCCTAACCTTTTCTTGATCTGCGTCTGACAAATCTTCAACTTATCTCATCTACTCAATCCTCTCTTGTGCTTACCAATGGAAATAGAACCATTTGTTGGTTTAAATATTCCTCTATAATGTCTGAGTTATTGACCCAGGGTTCATGTCTTTCGGGTTTCCAGCAAAGCCTCTAAAACTATGGGCCCTCTTAGTAAACCAGAAGGCAACACAACGCACAGAATGCGCTGCGCAGTCTCACCCGAGATAGCTTTAATGGGTGGTTGTAAGACTCAAGTGTTTAGAGCCCAGGATTGAGTGTGATATATGGGATCGTGGTTCTGAACCATTTACTCTAACTTGTGATTTCAACCTACTGTTATTCGCGACTATGCATTACCTTCAACAACTTATTCCCTTAATAGCGCAACCATATTTCATAGCAATATACTAACTCATTCATTCATTAAGAACAACAATTAACTACTAAAAAGAGAATAAAGATATGCATGCATTTATCACATTACACAGATGTCAACTCCGCGTGCTTACAATTCTCCTCAGATGGGTAAGATATTTATGAGGTGAACTAGATTGCACCAGGCTCCTCAGCCTGCGATTTAATCCTCAAGCTCTACCTTCTCTTGTATTCTCTTAGCTCAACAACTTACACAATAGTTCATAACAACATTACATATCGCATCGACTCATACACATCTATGATGGAACAATAATGCAAAAATCCAACCCCCTATGATACCTATGTATCTATATTTATACATTTCGGGCTCTTCAGCCGCTTACGATACATTACCAAAACCATAACCCTACCGATGTTATGTCTTCCTCCCATGCGAGCGTGCTATTCTTCCTCCCAGCTGTCGCTTTCCTTGTGCATGCGCTTGTTGTGTTTCCTTCCAGCTGTTACTTCAATTTATGCAGGCTTTCTTTCCCCACGATCATCCTTCTTTCCACTTTGGCCTGCTTCCAACACCACCCATTCAAAATATCTCAAAGGAATAATAATATTTGCATCTAATATCTTCTTAACCTCCTTTTCAATCATAGGAAAAAGTATTGGATTTACCTGCCTCAATTTTTTCCTAAAAAGTTTCACTCCCTGTTTCAGTGGTATGCTATGTTCAATTATAGATGTGTCATAAGTTTTTAAATCATGACAATTGCAAGAAAAAACATCACTGAATTGTTTGAAAATTTCAATGTATCTGTGTTTATATTTAGAGGGTAAAGATTTGAAAATTTTAATCATTGTTGGATCTTCAACAATATTTATATTTATTTTATCAATATATTCATCTTTGGGTTGAAGGGGTGGCCTTACTACTGCATCATTATGATAAAAAAAAAATTCCAATAAAAAGAGACCTCTAAGAATATAATTATTCTTTTAGTGAACAATATTATGATTAAAAATCAAATTATGCAATTTTGTTTATTTATCTACATCTTTTTTTTTTTTTTTTTTTATTTTTACAACATTAATATTTACAACGGAGGATTTATTTATTGTTTCCAAGAATCTTCTAATTTCTAAGTGATCTTCAAACAATTGCCAATGTTTTCTATTATCAAGAATGAAAGGTTTATAAAGAACTTCAACATCATATTTTAAAGATAAAATATTTGGTGGTTTGAAAAGACTAGCTGACACAACTAATGAATCAACTTATTGATTTGAATTCTTAGGAATTACAATAAAATTTATTGTTGATACGTAATTATCAATCAAATCCTAAATTTTATTTCTATAATCTCTCATCCTAGGATGTTTTGTTTGACATTTGTTTTTTATTTGATGGATAATTAATTCAGAGTCACCAACAATAGTGGCATTTTGTAATTTCATTCTTTTCGGTTCTTCAAGACCTAAAATCAAAGCTTCATACTCAACGACATTATTTGTTGTTTCAAAATCAAGCTTGAAAGATAAAGAATGGTTTTCTTGAGAAGGTGAAACAAAAATAATCCATGTTCACTAGCTATCCTTTGATGAGGCCCCATCAAAGAAAATTTTCAAATTTCATTCCTTGGTTTCTTAGACTCAAGATTTTGAACTAAAGGTTCTTGAACAACTAAAAATTATTCATCTATATTTACCGAGAATAAATAATTTCCCATTTCATCATTTTCATCATATGTTGGAATTTTTTTGGATTATTCAAATCACTGAGAGTATATTCAAATTTAGCCTCTCGATATAACCTTCTAGTTTGACCTTAAAAAACTGGGATTGTTGCATAAGTCATGTCCAATTGTAATGTTCTTCCTAGTTTGGATCTTCAAGATCTAAGAATAATCACACCATAACTCATATGGACCTCAACCACTACCACATCCATCATAATGTTTTTAATGGAATTTGTGCCAAATTAATTACTGGATCTTTTATCATACCCACGCACTTCGCTTTCTTAGAATCAAATGAATACAGATCCTTGTAAGGTTTGATAATGTCTAATCCCATCTTATTTATTATGACCTTTGGCATAAGATTATGAGATGTTATTGAATATAACGTACCGTTATTCAAAATATGATCATGTGTGGTCAAACTAATATACAAGGGTGGTGTAACATTGTTTCTTTCCTCCAAATGTGTGCCAACCAACACTTGTGGAGAATCATCCTGTAGATTGATAGTGTCTGTATGAGTTGCAGGGAGGAAATACTCATAAATTTTTCCAAATCATTTTTGAAAGTAGGAATTCTTACCAATTTTGTTAAAGGAATGGGCACCTTAATCTTATTTAACTCATTTGTTAAGCTGAAAGGATTAACATTAAGATTAAGTTGTTCCTGAACTTTTTCATTTACTTTTTTTTTTGAATAAGTCCCTACTTCATCTAATTTATGTTGTTTATTTTTCCCAATATATTGATTATTTTTAGTAGTCTTGGGAAGTATTGGTTGTTTGTTTGGTCAAGGTCAAAGGTCATATTTGTTTTGCATTTCAACTTGTAAAGCATCTGCATATAATTTGTATTGAGTTTACCAAAAGTCCTCACCATCTTCTTGAATTGTCTCTGAAAATTGGTTATTAATCCCTAATGAATCATGATATTCATCTTGTGTCAAATGATAAGGGATTTCCTTCATCTTCTAACCAATTTAAATCTCCTACATGATCTTGATCTTTGAAGAATTCGTGCTCAAATTCTTCAATTTTTGTTTAATCCTCTACAACATTGTTCCTCATAGGGGGTTGAACTGGTGGTTCTTCATTTCTTCTTATTATTTGAGGAATAAAAAGCCTTCTAAATTGCTTTGGATTTTTAAGTTGAAAGTTAGGGTTTCCTTGACCTAGGTTTGGTTGTGGATTTATTTGTCCAACATTTTGTGGAGTTGGACTAGTGATTCTATTACCCATTTCAAGTCTTGTAATTTTGTTAGAAAGAGCTCTAATCAACTTTGTCATTTCCTCGATCTTCGCATCTTGAGAATTTGAAGATGAATCTTGTGCTCATAGTTCTTCCTTTTGCTTCTTTTTATCAGTGTTTTCAATTGTAATCCTAATTTTTCGTGAGGCATCCATATTACTCTCAATGTCAATTGCATCACTTTGCATTTGATTTAAATTTATAGAACTCCTCTCTCTTAACATCAAATCAAAATCATGGTCATCAACAACTGCATAATTGACTTTAGCTATTGATGGAGAGGGTTTAATAACAGTGGGATTTCAATTGTACAATTTTTAAAATCTCTTATTAAACTCTAAGACAAATTCTCCATTATTTTTCTTTAATGTTGAAAATTCAGTGAAATGATACTGATGGTGTTTTTTTTCTCCCCATTGATTCATAAAAGTAGTTTGCAATACTTCCAAAGAAGGAATTGAATTTGCAAGCAGACTCCTAAACCACTTGCTAGCATCACTTTCTAAGCTTTGAAAAAATGTGCATATACACATCCTCATATTCAACGACTAAATTATATGTACACTCTTGAAATGAAACAATGTGATTTTTTGTAGATGTTCCATTTTATCTGTTAAAAGTTTGAAGTATAATTGAATAATGTTCGACATATCATGTAAATTTTGTGGGAGAACAATTGGCCCATACCTAGTAGCTACCCAATGATTTCCAGGAGGTGGAGGTGGCAGATGATTACCTCATCCCCCCCCAACTACATTAGCCATAATATGCTTAAGAATTAAATCTTTAACTTCAAGAAAATTGGCTTTCGACTAGGAAATTTTGAATGAAATAAAGGAGATACGTTACTACCACTTGACTGAGGGGTTTTTAATATTTCATCTTTAAAGGTATTTTCGAAGGATTTTTTAAAGGTGTATTGAATTCATGCAATTGTTCATAATATTCACTTTCATGAATTGAAATATCTTTGGTGTTAGGAATACCTGATGATGAAGAACCGCCTCATCATCATTTGTTTGCTTCTGTAACTAACCTTTCAGTATTTGAGTAGACTGGAGTTTCTTCGGGACTAGGATTAGACCTAGTATGTCTTTTGCTTCTCTCTAGTTTGATCAATGGATTCGCCTAGTGCACTTTGTTGTAGTAATTCCTTTGTTCTAAACCAAAAATATTGTTGCTTTATTCTTGTTCACCATCAAGAAATGATTTTTTTTTTGTTTCCATTTCTCAGGGAATAGAAATTAAGTCTTCGTTTCTCAACAATGGTGCAAAATCCAATGTTGTTCCTTAGGCCATTCTTGAAAAAAGAACAGAACCAAGGTACCCTATGGAGGAAAATATCCTCCCCACTTTAGGTTAGCTGAAAGATTCCAGTAGCCAGAGGGGGTAGCCCTCAAAAGTGTTGATTTTGATATTGATTGTTTCTCCAAGTAAATTGAAGACGCTGCAAGTGTTTTCAAATGCAAGATTTGAAAAATTGATTGATGAAACTACAAAAGTTGAGCTTTTAAAACAATTAATTCAAACATGCATTCACATCCACAAAGGGCACCGTTTTCTTGTTTAACTAGCTTCAAAGATGATAAAGAGAAAACAAAAAAAAGAGATTAAAGGTACAATTAAAAAACACAATTACTGAAAATATATTTTCTATAGGCAAGGTATACTTTATAAACAAAATGGTTTACGAATAAATAAAATGAAATTGATTCTTCAAATTAAAGAAAATACAAATTTTCATGAAAACTTCTCTACTTTAGTGGTAATTTTCTCAATTTCAACATGCTTTAGTAATAAATATTGTAACCATGAAAATCAATTAAAGAAATAACAAACATAAGTATGAAATACCAACAGTCATAATTGCAAAAACCAACAAATGCACAATTTACAAGTCTCTCTTGTATTAAATTTTTTGAATAATTACAAAGATGATCCTTTTGATAGTAAATCTCATAAAGTCTTCTTATTTCAAAGTATTAAATCTTCTATGAAGAAATAAAATCAAAATTACATATGCTGATTATAAAGGGGATGAAGCCTTTGAAGGCGTGAAAACATGCATGACATAGAAAATTTCTCAAACTCGGGTGACCGAGTCGATTGCTAGAAGCAAGTTATTTTTTAGTCTACCCACAATACCCATTTCCCACTCGCTTTCTTGATTTTATATTTTTTTCTCCAACTGTTTTCATAACAAATTCTAATTTTAGACAAGAGTGGGAGTGGAAGCCCAAATATTTTGGAAAATTGTTATTCCTCCTATCTGTATTCTTTAAACATTTGGGATACTTTTAATCATTGCTACGTGTTCTTCTTCTTTCTTTGTTTGAATGGCGTTGTTGATTTGGATGCAGACACTGACATGGAAGCTAATAATGGAACCTTATTTTTTAACTTTGCAATCTACTGCCAATCATTCCCTTATGGTATTTTGAAATCAACCATTCTTCTAATTGAAATATCTAGTTTTGTATAAAGATCATATGATGATGGAGTTGTATTCTTTTGTAGATGAGTAATAGTCCAAAGTAACATGAAGTATTTGAATAAATTTTCATAAATGATTATGCCTATGATTGGACCACTGACAACATTGAACTATTCATGATTGTTCATTTCATTGTCAACATTTTTTTCATATATTTGAAAACTATAAAATCATCTTTCTAAATTTTATGGAGGTGGAAATCCAAGTTCAAAAGCTTCTACAAATTTTCCTCTGAACTCTTGACCAAATTGAAGCATAACATTACACTTATTTTGAGCTATTATAATTAAATTATGTTTGGTATTGACTTTGCTTGCCTTCATAATAAACACGGTTCTATCTTTCATTCAAAGAACTTCCAAATCATCTTGAGTTCTATTGTTGAGAAATTTTATGACCTTTTTAGCAATTTGAACTTTATCTCCTAGATGTTCTCATGGTTCGAAAAGTTCAGTTCTCACAACTCTTTCAAGATTTTTTGTCTCTTGAAGCATATTAAAAGGGATTCTAAGTTTTTGGGTGATCAATTTGATTTGATCCCAAATATAATGTTTTGCTCCAATCAAATATTTATTTGCATAAATTCTTTTGTGAAATTATTTCTACATTTTCTCAAATTCTTCAATATTTTGATTGGATTAAGCTATGATATTATCCTTCTTTGTTAGACTAGAATGATAATTGTCAAATAATGCATTCCTTTTATCAACATGTGCTTGTATCTATGAGATATTTGTAGATTTCCACTAAATGTTGGTTTTAGCAACTCCCAACTCCTTTTGAACCACTATCAACTGCTCTTCAAGTTTTTCAACCTGCTCTACTTTTGAACCTTTTTTTATTATTTCAACCTCAGGGACTGTACCTTTGAGAGCTAAGTTTTTCGACAAAGAAAATTCTTTCTCTTCATTTACTCTATTAATAATTTGTCCCAACTTATGATTTTTTTTCTGAGAGTATATTCACTTGAATTTTTAACTAATACTTTTCTTTCTCTAACTCAACTATTACTTTTGTTTGAACATGCTCAATGATTAGAAAATTCAATCTTCCTCTAAGAAACTAAACCTCTTTATCCTTTTTTTTAATCAGGGATGAAATCCTAGATTTATCACTTGGATCATGTCCCGAATCAATTAAATTTTGTTGTAAATCACTAATTGAGATTTGACGAGTTAATCCAACTCTTAGACAAGCCACCCGCCGTCACCTTGGTGGCCTTGCCCCACTCTTTAGACTACATGAAAGGATATCCTAGTCAAAGGGGGGAACCCTACAAGTCAAGTATATCTAGGTCATGTTGATGTTTTAGTAGCTGAGGGAGGTATTAACCTCTACGTGTAACCTATGACTTAGAATAGAATATTCTGGAAGCAAGTGAACCATTAAACAGATGTGTGGAAACCCTAAAAGACAAGCTGGCCTAGCAGAATAAATAATATTAGATAATTATCTTCTAGAAACACAAATAGACTCCATAGGAAAAAGATAAACAACAAATATAATTACCAGAAAGTCAGGTCAACCCAGCTAGAAAAGTCACTGGACAGATTAATATAAATAGAGGACATTTTAGCTCATTTGGATACCCATTCAAAGCGCAAGTCTTGTGGAGAGCTGCAACTGCAGCTGGAAGGAGGAATAAGGGCATATGGTCATCTCTTGGTCTTGGTATCTCTTTAGCGCTATCAAGTGATTATCTTGGTGAAACTCTTAGTGATATTCTTACTAAGTATGGTGCAAGGTTGAGAGAGTAGTGCGGTGGCAGTTGCTGCAGTTATGTATGGCACTTATTCTGTGGATATGGAGACTCTCTCTCTCTCTCTTGCGCGCTACCATTGGATAAGGAACGCTCTACTTGTCTTGAGTTGTTGTTGCAATTAGCAGCTAGGGTTTATCTGTTAGTTCTGGAGTAGGCTTACCAGAATTATTCTAAGTAAAGGTTAGTGTGCTCAGGGGTGGAATATGTAAATCCCTATGGTTGGTTGACAATGATGTGATATTGTCTATGGTTAAACTAGACAATATCAACATACCAAAATTTCAACATGAAATCAGAGCTGGTTTCCTTCGTAACAGTCTAACCACTGGAAGGAACATCCTCAGTTTCCCCCATTGTCAATCTCATTGAGCACTTACTTAACTCACTAAGAAGGTCACCTAAGTAGGGCACATCTCTTCCCTGGATCAGATATGCAAATTTATGAAGTTGAGAAATTAGGTTTCCTCATAGGTCTGCAGTGCAAGTTGCAGTTGCAATGCCAGTTCCTTCATGCCAGTTGCTTCGTGCCAGTTGCAACACTAGTTATAGTGTCAGTTGCAACACCAGTTGCAACACCAGTTGTAGTGCCAACACCAGTTGCAGTGAAAGTTTCTGTGAAGTGTTGGGACTAATTTTTGGTTGTCCTAGTGTGACTTACCCTAGCACATCCAACTACCTTTAGATTAAAATTTGGACCACCTTTGAAGTTTTAAGGTTCATCATTGCTTGTCGCTACTACTGGATGGTGCCACTACTTGTCGATGTTGTCGGAGGTATGTACTTATATATATNAACTCATTTATTAGTAACTTCTTAATCTCGGCCAGTGTCCTTGTCATCCCAAGGGCACTATTTGTGTCTAGACTCATGTACCACTCTAGTGCACGGTCTCTTAGCATAATCGCTATTTGCATGAGTTTGGTATCTTCATCAGTGATATATTTTTCTTCCCAGATCTTTGCACAAATGAACAAATGATTCTTAGGGTCTTCTTTTGCTTCTCCTTGAAATTCAGTAATCTGATGGTGGGATCGTGTCCTGCCATTCTGAATACTAAACTAATACCTCCTCCGCGTGGTGTAGATACTTGACTAGTGTTGCCTAAACTGACTCCTCCAGTTGTTGCTCCTTGTGTAGATGTACTTCCTGCTGTCAGACTTCCTTTGAACTTCAGTTGTCTAAATGGTGGTGTTCTCTTTGGTTTATTAGTCACACATGGGTTTATGGGTTCCACACTGACATTAATATGGAAAGGATGGTTTCCTTCTCCTCCTGTTCTTAGACCTCTCGTCTTCCTCTCATATGTTGTGTGTAGGATTTCCTCAATCTACTCCACAGCATGAAGATCCTCTATCTCTTCCTCATCACTCGCCAAGCCTTCCCTCATGGCTACGACTCTCTTCTTAGTATTCACCTTGTATTGGTAGGGTACTCCGCTACGCATCCTTCCCGTTGACGCCAAGATACACTTGATCTAGTTGTCATTCATCATGATTGAGTCCAAGGGTTCCTCTTCCTTCTTTCCCTTATCCTTGCCTCCTTCCATATTTCCTCTCTCTGTCAGTGCATCCCCCAGTGCATCCCCCTTCCCCCATGCATGCAGGGGAGTTTAGCTATCTGATTCCATTGGCATTACACCTTTTTTATATAGCAATATCTTAATAGAAGTGTACAGTGATCGAATGTACCTTCCTTGAGGTCCACGTAGAAATTCTTTCTCTACTACATCGTATGACTTCGATGTGTCAATTGCAAACTCTATTATGAAGCCTGCCATAATACTGTCAAGCCAAAAGTCTACTGCGCGGGTGAATTTGTTGTTCACCTGTTGTAACTGCTCAATCTGTACTGGGGTCCAATCTAACTGTTGAATCAGGTTCATCGTGTGGTTATCCTTCAACCTTAGTATCCACTTCTGTAGTAGATGTGGAAAATAACTGAAAAAGACTTCGTGCAAATTAGTAAACACGTATTTCTCAAGATATTTGCGAGGTGTTATTATAGGGTTTCTATTGTCTTTCTGTGCAAAATCTAGCTCTTTAGTTCTCAACCAGCCTTCGATTTATGCTTTTGTGGGGTTCCACGGTCTCATCATTCCCTTCTACTGGCTCATTGGTCTCTACCCTAACCTTTTCTTGATCTGCGTCTGACAAATCTTCAACTTATCTCATCTACTCAATCCTCTCTTGTGCTTACCAATGGAAATAGAACCATTTGTTGGTTTAAATATTCCTCTATAATGTCTGAGTTATTGACCCAGGGTTCATGTCTTTCGGGTTTCCAGCAAAGCCTCTAAAACTATGGGCCCTCTTAGTAAACCAGAAGGCAACACAACGCACAGAATGCGCTGCGCAGTCTCACCCGAGATAGCTTTAATGGGTGGTTGTAAGACTCAAGTGTTTAGAGCCCAGGATTGAGTGTGATATATGGGATCGTGGTTCTGAACCATTTACTCTAACTTGTGATTTCAACCTACTGTTATTCGCGACTATGCATTACCTTCAACAACTTATTCCCTTAATAGCGCAACCATATTTCATAGCAATATACTAACTCATTCATTCATTAAGAACAACAATTAACTACTAAAAAGAGAATAAAGATATGCATGCATTTATCACATTACACAGATGTCAACTCCGCGTGCTTACAATTCTCCTCAGATGGGTAAGATATTTATGAGGTGAACTAGATTGCACCAGGCTCCTCAGCCTGCGATTTAATCCTCAAGCTCTACCTTCTCTTGTATTCTCTTAGCTCAACAACTTACACAATAGTTCATAACAACATTACATATCGCATCGACTCATACACATCTATGATGGAACAATAATGCAAAAATCCAACCCCCTATGATACCTATGTATCTATATTTATACATTTCGGGCTCTTCAGCCGCTTACGATACATTACCAAAACCATAACCCTACCGATGTTATGTCTTCCTCCCATGCGAGCGTGCTATTCTTCCTCCCAGCTGTCGCTTTCCTTGTGCATGCGCTTGTTGTGTTTCCTTCCAGCTGTTACTTCAATTTATGCAGGCTTTCTTTCCCCACGATCATCCTTCTTTCCACTTTGGCCTGCTTCCAACACCACCCATTCAAAATATCTCAAAGGAATAATAATATTTGCATCTAATATCTTCTTAACCTCCTTTTCAATCATAGGAAAAAGTATTGGATTTACCTGCCTCAATTTTTTCCTAAAAAGTTTCACTCCCTGTTTCAGTGGTATGCTATGTTCAATTATAGATGTGTCATAAGTTTTTAAATCATGACAATTGCAAGAAAAAACATCACTGAATTGTTTGAAAATTTCAATGTATCTGTGTTTATATTTAGAGGGTAAAGATTTGAAAATTTTAATCATTGTTGGATCTTCAACAATATTTATATTTATTTTATCAATATATTCATCTTTGGGTTGAAGGGGTGGCCTTACTACTGCATCATTATGATAAAAAAAAAATTCCAATAAAAAGAGACCTCTAAGAATATAATTATTCTTTTAGTGAACAATATTATGATTAAAAATCAAATTATGCAATTTTGTTTATTTATCTACATCTTTTTTTTTTTTTTTTTTTATTTTTACAACATTAATATTTACAACGGAGGATTTATTTATTGTTTCCAAGAATCTTCTAATTTCTAAGTGATCTTCAAACAATTGCCAATGTTTTCTATTATCAAGAATGAAAGGTTTATAAAGAACTTCAACATCATATTTTAAAGATAAAATATTTGGTGGTTTGAAAAGACTAGCTGACACAACTAATGAATCAACTTATTGATTTGAATTCTTAGGAATTACAATAAAATTTATTGTTGATACGTAATTATCAATCAAATCCTAAATTTTATTTCTATAATCTCTCATCCTAGGATGTTTTGTTTGACATTTGTTTTTTATTTGATGGATAATTAATTCAGAGTCACCAACAATAGTGGCATTTTGTAATTTCATTCTTTTCGGTTCTTCAAGACCTAAAATCAAAGCTTCATACTCAACGACATTATTTGTTGTTTCAAAATCAAGCTTGAAAGATAAAGAATGGTTTTCTTGAGAAGGTGAAACAAAAATAATCCATGTTCACTAGCTATCCTTTGATGAGGCCCCATCAAAGAAAATTTTCAAATTTCATTCCTTGGTTTCTTAGACTCAAGATTTTGAACTAAAGGTTCTTGAACAACTAAAAATTATTCATCTATATTTACCGAGAATAAATAATTTCCCATTTCATCATTTTCATCATATGTTGGAATTTTTTTGGATTATTCAAATCACTGAGAGTATATTCAAATTTAGCCTCTCGATATAACCTTCTAGTTTGACCTTAAAAAACTGGGATTGTTGCATAAGTCATGTCCAATTGTAATGTTCTTCCTAGTTTGGATCTTCAAGATCTAAGAATAATCACACCATAACTCATATGGACCTCAACCACTACCACATCCATCATAATGTTTTTAATGGAATTTGTGCCAAATTAATTACTGGATCTTTTATCATACCCACGCACTTCGCTTTCTTAGAATCAAATGAATACAGATCCTTGTAAGGTTTGATAATGTCTAATCCCATCTTATTTATTATGACCTTTGGCATAAGATTATGAGATGTTATTGAATATAACGTACCGTTATTCAAAATATGATCATGTGTGGTCAAACTAATATACAAGGGTGGTGTAACATTGTTTCTTTCCTCCAAATGTGTGCCAACCAACACTTGTGGAGAATCATCCTGTAGATTGATAGTGTCTGTATGAGTTGCAGGGAGGAAATACTCATAAATTTTTCCAAATCATTTTTGAAAGTAGGAATTCTTACCAATTTTGTTAAAGGAATGGGCACCTTAATCTTATTTAACTCATTTGTTAAGCTGAAAGGATTAACATTAAGATTAAGTTGTTCCTGAACTTTTTCATTTACTTTTTTTTTTGAATAAGTCCCTACTTCATCTAATTTATGTTGTTTATTTTTCCCAATATATTGATTATTTTTAGTAGTCTTGGGAAGTATTGGTTGTTTGTTTGGTCAAGGTCAAAGGTCATATTTGTTTTGCATTTCAACTTGTAAAGCATCTGCATATAATTTGTATTGAGTTTACCAAAAGTCCTCACCATCTTCTTGAATTGTCTCTGAAAATTGGTTATTAATCCCTAATGAATCATGATATTCATCTTGTGTCAAATGATAAGGGATTTCCTTCATCTTCTAACCAATTTAAATCTCCTACATGATCTTGATCTTTGAAGAATTCGTGCTCAAATTCTTCAATTTTTGTTTAATCCTCTACAACATTGTTCCTCATAGGGGGTTGAACTGGTGGTTCTTCATTTCTTCTTATTATTTGAGGAATAAAAAGCCTTCTAAATTGCTTTGGATTTTTAAGTTGAAAGTTAGGGTTTCCTTGACCTAGGTTTGGTTGTGGATTTATTTGTCCAACATTTTGTGGAGTTGGACTAGTGATTCTATTACCCATTTCAAGTCTTGTAATTTTGTTAGAAAGAGCTCTAATCAACTTTGTCATTTCCTCGATCTTCGCATCTTGAGAATTTGAAGATGAATCTTGTGCTCATAGTTCTTCCTTTTGCTTCTTTTTATCAGTGTTTTCAATTGTAATCCTAATTTTTCGTGAGGCATCCATATTACTCTCAATGTCAATTGCATCACTTTGCATTTGATTTAAATTTATAGAACTCCTCTCTCTTAACATCAAATCAAAATCATGGTCATCAACAACTGCATAATTGACTTTAGCTATTGATGGAGAGGGTTTAATAACAGTGGGATTTCAATTGTACAATTTTTAAAATCTCTTATTAAACTCTAAGACAAATTCTCCATTATTTTTCTTTAATGTTGAAAATTCAGTGAAATGATACTGATGGTGTTTTTTTTCTCCCCATTGATTCATAAAAGTAGTTTGCAATACTTCCAAAGAAGGAATTGAATTTGCAAGCAGACTCCTAAACCACTTGCTAGCATCACTTTCTAAGCTTTGAAAAAATGTGCATATACACATCCTCATATTCAACGACTAAATTATATGTACACTCTTGAAATGAAACAATGTGATTTTTTGTAGATGTTCCATTTTATCTGTTAAAAGTTTGAAGTATAATTGAATAATGTTCGACATATCATGTAAATTTTGTGGGAGAACAATTGGCCCATACCTAGTAGCTACCCAATGATTTCCAGGAGGTGGAGGTGGCAGATGATTACCTCATCCCCCCCCAACTACATTAGCCATAATATGCTTAAGAATTAAATCTTTAACTTCAAGAAAATTGGCTTTCGACTAGGAAATTTTGAATGAAATAAAGGAGATACGTTACTACCACTTGACTGAGGGGTTTTTAATATTTCATCTTTAAAGGTATTTTCGAAGGATTTTTTAAAGGTGTATTGAATTCATGCAATTGTTCATAATATTCACTTTCATGAATTGAAATATCTTTGGTGTTAGGAATACCTGATGATGAAGAACCGCCTCATCATCATTTGTTTGCTTCTGTAACTAACCTTTCAGTATTTGAGTAGACTGGAGTTTCTTCGGGACTAGGATTAGACCTAGTATGTCTTTTGCTTCTCTCTAGTTTGATCAATGGATTCGCCTAGTGCACTTTGTTGTAGTAATTCCTTTGTTCTAAACCAAAAATATTGTTGCTTTATTCTTGTTCACCATCAAGAAATGATTTTTTTTTTGTTTCCATTTCTCAGGGAATAGAAATTAAGTCTTCGTTTCTCAACAATGGTGCAAAATCCAATGTTGTTCCTTAGGCCATTCTTGAAAAAAGAACAGAACCAAGGTACCCTATGGAGGAAAATATCCTCCCCACTTTAGGTTAGCTGAAAGATTCCAGTAGCCAGAGGGGGTAGCCCTCAAAAGTGTTGATTTTGATATTGATTGTTTCTCCAAGTAAATTGAAGACGCTGCAAGTGTTTTCAAATGCAAGATTTGAAAAATTGATTGATGAAACTACAAAAGTTGAGCTTTTAAAACAATTAATTCAAACATGCATTCACATCCACAAAGGGCACCGTTTTCTTGTTTAACTAGCTTCAAAGATGATAAAGAGAAAACAAAAAAAAGAGATTAAAGGTACAATTAAAAAACACAATTACTGAAAATATATTTTCTATAGGCAAGGTATACTTTATAAACAAAATGGTTTACGAATAAATAAAATGAAATTGATTCTTCAAATTAAAGAAAATACAAATTTTCATGAAAACTTCTCTACTTTAGTGGTAATTTTCTCAATTTCAACATGCTTTAGTAATAAATATTGTAACCATGAAAATCAATTAAAGAAATAACAAACATAAGTATGAAATACCAACAGTCATAATTGCAAAAACCAACAAATGCACAATTTACAAGTCTCTCTTGTATTAAATTTTTTGAATAATTACAAAGATGATCCTTTTGATAGTAAATCTCATAAAGTCTTCTTATTTCAAAGTATTAAATCTTCTATGAAGAAATAAAATCAAAATTACATATGCTGATTATAAAGGGGATGAAGCCTTTGAAGGCGTGAAAACATGCATGACATAGAAAATTTCTCAAACTCGGGTGACCGAGTCGATTGCTAGAAGCAAGTTATTTTTTAGTCTACCCACAATACCCATTTCCCACTCGCTTTCTTGATTTTATATTTTTTTCTCCAACTGTTTTCATAACAAATTCTAATTTTAGACAAGAGTGGGAGTGGAAGCCCAAATATTTTGGAAAATTGTTATTCCTCCTATCTGTATTCTTTAAACATTTGGGATACTTTTAATCATTGCTACGTGTTCTTCTTCTTTCTTTGTTTGAATGGCGTTGTTGATTTGGATGCAGACACTGACATGGAAGCTAATAATGGAACCTTATTTTTTAACTTTGCAATCTACTGCCAATCATTCCCTTATGGTATTTTGAAATCAACCATTCTTCTAATTGAAATATCTAGTTTTGTATAAAGATCATATGATGATGGAGTTGTATTCTTTTGTAGATGAGTAATAGTCCAAAGTAACATGAAGTATTTGAATAAATTTTCATAAATGATTATGCCTATGATTGGACCACTGACAACATTGAACTATTCATGATTGTTCATTTCATTGTCAACATTTTTTTCATATATTTGAAAACTATAAAATCATCTTTCTAAATTTTATGGAGGTGGAAATCCAAGTTCAAAAGCTTCTACAAATTTTCCTCTGAACTCTTGACCAAATTGAAGCATAACATTACACTTATTTTGAGCTATTATAATTAAATTATGTTTGGTATTGACTTTGCTTGCCTTCATAATAAACACGGTTCTATCTTTCATTCAAAGAACTTCCAAATCATCTTGAGTTCTATTGTTGAGAAATTTTATGACCTTTTTAGCAATTTGAACTTTATCTCCTAGATGTTCTCATGGTTCGAAAAGTTCAGTTCTCACAACTCTTTCAAGATTTTTTGTCTCTTGAAGCATATTAAAAGGGATTCTAAGTTTTTGGGTGATCAATTTGATTTGATCCCAAATATAATGTTTTGCTCCAATCAAATATTTATTTGCATAAATTCTTTTGTGAAATTATTTCTACATTTTCTCAAATTCTTCAATATTTTGATTGGATTAAGCTATGATATTATCCTTCTTTGTTAGACTAGAATGATAATTGTCAAATAATGCATTCCTTTTATCAACATGTGCTTGTATCTATGAGATATTTGTAGATTTCCACTAAATGTTGGTTTTAGCAACTCCCAACTCCTTTTGAACCACTATCAACTGCTCTTCAAGTTTTTCAACCTGCTCTACTTTTGAACCTTTTTTTATTATTTCAACCTCAGGGACTGTACCTTTGAGAGCTAAGTTTTTCGACAAAGAAAATTCTTTCTCTTCATTTACTCTATTAATAATTTGTCCCAACTTATGATTTTTTTTCTGAGAGTATATTCACTTGAATTTTTAACTAATACTTTTCTTTCTCTAACTCAACTATTACTTTTGTTTGAACATGCTCAATGATTAGAAAATTCAATCTTCCTCTAAGAAACTAAACCTCTTTATCCTTTTTTTTAATCAGGGATGAAATCCTAGATTTATCACTTGGATCATGTCCCGAATCAATTAAATTTTGTTGTAAATCACTAATTGAGATTTGACGAGTTAATCCAACTCTTAGACAAGCCACCCGCCGTCACCTTGGTGGCCTTGCCCCACTCTTTAGACTACATGAAAGGATATCCTAGTCAAAGGGGGGAACCCTACAAGTCAAGTATATCTAGGTCATGTTGATGTTTTAGTAGCTGAGGGAGGTATTAACCTCTACGTGTAACCTATGACTTAGAATAGAATATTCTGGAAGCAAGTGAACCATTAAACAGACGTGTGGAAACCCTAAAAGACAAGTTGGCCTAGCAGAATAAATAATATTAGATAATTATCTTATAGAAACACAAATAGACTCCATAGGAAAAAGATAAACAACAAATATAATTACCAGAAAGTCAAGTCAACCCAGCTAGAAAAGTCACTGGACAGATTAATATAAATAGAGGGCATTTTAGCTCATTTTCATACCCATTCAAAGCACAAGTCTTGTGGAGAGTTGCAACTGCAGGTGGAAGGAGGAATAAGGGCATATGGTCATCTCTTGGTCTTGGTATCTCTTTAGCGCTATCAAGTGATTCTCTTGGTGAAACTCTTAGTGATATTCTTACTAAGTATGGTGCAAGGTTGAGAGAGTAGTGCAGTGGCAGTTGCTGCAGTTATGTATGGCACTTATTCTGTGGATATGGAGACTATCTCTCTCTCTCTCTCTCTCTTGTGCGCTACCATTGGATAAGGAGCGCTCNCAGTGGCAGTTGCTGCAGTTATGTATGGCACTTATTCTGTGGATATGGAGACTATCTCTCTCTCTCTCTCTCTTGTGCGCTACCATTGGATAAGGAGCGCTCTACTTGTCTTGAGTTGTTGTTGCAGTTAGCAGCTAGGGTTTATCTGTTAGTTCTAGAGTAGGCTTACCAAAATTATTCTAAGTAAAGGTTAGTGTGCTCAGGGGTGGAATATGTAAATCCCTATGGTTGGTTGACAATGATGTGATATTGTCTATGGTTAAACTAGACAATATCAACATACCAAAATTTCAACATGAAATCAGAGCTGGTTTCCTTCGTAACAGTCTAACCACTGGAAGGAACATCCTCAGTTTCCCCCATTGTCAATCTCATTGAGCACTTACTTAACTCACTAAGAAGGTCACCTAAGTAGGGCACATCTCTTCCCTGGATCAGATATGCAAATTTATGAAGTTGAGAAATTAGGTTTCCTCATAGGTCTGCAGTGCAAGTTGCAGTTGCAATGCCAGTTCCTTCATGCCAGTTGCTTCGTGCCAGTTGCAACACTAGTTATAGTGTCAGTTGCAACACCAGTTGCAACACCAGTTGTAGTGCCAACACCAGTTGCAGTGAAAGTTTCTGTGAAGTGTTGGGACTAATTTTTGGTTGTCCTAGTGTGACTTACCCTAGCACATCCAACTACCTTTAGATTAAAATTTGGACCACCTTTGAAGTTTTAAGGTTCATCATTGCTTGTCGCTACTACTGGATGGTGCCACTACTTGTCGATGTTGTCGGAGGTATGTACTTATATATATATTTAAACTGTATCATTATTTTGAGTGTGATTGTAGGAGAAGGGATCTCTTACAATCATAGRTCCATAGGGATCTCAAACCCAACACATTCAAAGGAACAACACACTCCAGGTTTGATTGTTTTCATATGCCTCTAGATGTTATGGCATTATTGTAATCTTATGAACATCTAGTTGTATTTTGATCTATTGAAGTTATAGTAACCTCTGTTCAAAGTTAAAGTTATAAGCTGACTCTAGTCAAAGTATTAGATTGATTAAGGTTGATATTTTAGAGTTTATTTGCATTATATTCTCTAACTCAGATTTATGTCAAGAAAACATATTGTCTTAAGTACAGGGGACGGGTTGAAGAGAATACTTGTCATCTTGAGTGAAGGAGACTTGGAAGAAAATCAACAACACTTGTTCTTGAAGATAAGACTYCRGGTTCCAAGTTTGATTGATTAAATTAATAAGTTTCCAATTTTCACATATCAAGTTTGATAATTGCTACATTACTAGTTGTGACAACAATCCTTGAAAGGTTCTATTACTGCTAGATGCAATGAATACTTGGCAGCATGTGAGTACTATTGATATAAATGCTTATTGTACTTGGTCGCAAGATGAACTAACATATCCTCTAGGAGATACTTCTTGTTTTTCTTCCATGAAGGTCACCTTGGTAATAATATGATGATTACCATGATATTGCCTTGTTATTCTTGATGACATAGATATGTTCTTATGAAAATACTATCATACTTTTTGTTCTTGCTTTCTTGTTTTGGGCAAGTTAGCATGGAGGAATGATTGATTACAACACTATAAGAGTGTTTTTCCTATTTCTTATTATTGTATTTTTATTTTGGTTCTTGTTCCAGGAAAGTCACAAGCAATAGCTCTGAGAAGGAGCTACTGCGATTATTGTTCTCATTCTTGTTTTTATTATTATAAGAGTATTATTCTTGTCTACTATTTTTCCCTTTGTTGTCCTTGTTCCAGGAAGGTCACATGTGATAACTCTGAGGGAATCTATAGTGATGGTTGGAGGAGACAAAATATTAGATGGTCTCTAGTTTGAGACATGGAGTAGACTATCCAGATAAGAATTTGTATACACGACCGTATACATCCATGTACCAAATAAGAAGAAGACGAAGAAGGGTACTTTTGCGAGATACATTATATCTCATGTGGAGATTGATTGTAAGGAGCAGAAGGCTCCAAAGATGACCGAAAAAATCCCTCTAGTGCAGTTGATCACTCTTCAGATCATCAAAAAGAGTTGTTAGAGCCAGAAGGGCCTACCCAGAATTGTTGCACTAACCAAGAAGAGACCAACGTGGTACCATGAAACTTTACAGAATGAAACATTGATAAGCCATATCATGAGAAGCAGATGGCTCCAAAGATTATATAGACTCAGAGGAAGTCAAGATTTAGAGGTAGAATGGAGACTCGAAGACTTTCATATTCAGATGGAGGAGAGAGACGTATTCCAGAACTGATAGACATATGCCATGGGTTGAGAAGGCTATATCGAGGAGATATGAGATCTTATGGGAAGATTCCCTTGATTCAGTAGAGTTTTCTACAGTGACCGAGGAGGAAGCCAGTTAGAAGAACTAGGATATATATCTTTTCCTTGGTTCCGAGACTAGAAGGGAAGTCAGTGGTGACTTCCAAGTTGATCTACAAGATCAAGCATGTTGCAGATAAATAGCCTAGATATGTACAAAGCCTGATTTGTGTCTAGAGGATTTTCCTAGCAAGAGCGAGAAGACTATGACGAGACACTTGCTTCAGTATATTTCTACAGACGAACATGTAGTAGATATGTTGACCAAGCCTCTGTCAGGGATAATCTTGGAGTGGTCCAAATGTTTTTCTCCAATTGTGAGAATTGATGTATTCCTCAGTAGTGGGAAGTGATGTGATCCCCAGTAGTGGGAGCTACCCAATCCCAGGTTGGTATGCCACTCCAACATAGGCTGGTATGTTATCCCAACATAGGTTGGTATGCTACTCCAACGCATGTTGGTATGTTACCCCAGTGCATATTGGTATGCTACTACAATGAAGGATGGTATGTTACCCCAACGCAGGTTGGTATGCTACTCCAACATAGGCTGGTATGTTACCCCAATACAGGTTGGTATGATACTCCAATGAAGGCTGGTATGTTACCCCAGCGCAAGTTGGTATGCTACTCCAACACAGGTTGGTAGGTTACCCCAGTTCATGTTGGTATGCTACTCCAACGCAGGCTAGTATGTTACCCCAGTGTAGGTTTGTATGCTACTCCAACGCAGGTTGGTATGTTACCCCAACGTAGGTTGGTATGCTACTCCAACAAAGGCTGGTACACTACTCTAGTGAAAGTGAAAAACTTCTTATGATGTATGGATTCGTGAAATTCAACAAGACAATGGTCTAGGTGTACAGAAGCGTAGACACAATGATGATGATTGTGCCAAAAGGAATACCTTCCTCTTTAAGACAGAGTGTTAAATTTTTGAGTTAGATTCTATGTGAGCTGACGCGTTACTAGTTCTGTATGAACTAGATGTCGATCTGTAGTGTCAGAAATGATTCCCAACTAGAGTGTTGATCAGTGGCATCAGAGGTTACTAGCTAGAGGGCCAACCAGTAGTATTGGAGGTGTTTGCCAGCTAGATGGCTAATGTGCGGCTATGATGGTGATACTTGATTTGTTTGATCATATGATAGCCTATGTGGCTATGATGATGTTACATGTAGACTAGTCTGCAAGACCATGTGAGTCTTGCCCATGCCATGTGAGGTGGATGGATGTGTTTGAGACCACTACATGAAGAACATCTTAGTTAATACCTACCTAGCTAAGAGGGAGTGTCAATGT
Source organism: Picea glauca (assembly GCA_000966675.3). Taxonomy (NCBI): domain Eukaryota; kingdom Viridiplantae; phylum Streptophyta; class Pinopsida; order Pinales; family Pinaceae; genus Picea; species Picea glauca. The sequence continues at coordinate 28,982 of JZKD02S1866395.1, forward strand.
TTTGGTAGCTGCAGAAGGTATTAACCTCCACGTGTAACCTATGACTTAGAATAGAATATTTCGGAAGCAAGTGAACCATTAAACAGATGTGTGGAAACCCTAGAAGACAAGTTTTCCTAGAAGAATAAATAATATTAGAATATTATCTTCCAGAAACACATGTCGACTCCATAGGAAAAAGATAAACAAAAAATATAATTACCAGAAAGTCAGGTCGACTTAGCCAAAAAAGTCACTGGACATATTAATATAAATAGAGGACGTTTTAGCTCATTTGGATACCTAGTCAAAGCGCAAGTCTTGTGGAGAGATGCAATTGCAGCTGCAAGGAGGAATACAGGTGTATGGTCATCTCTTGGTCTTGGTCTCTCTCTAGCGCTATCAAGTGATTCTCTTGGTGATATTCTTTCTAAGTACAACGCAAGGTTGAGAGAGTAGTGCAACTGTAGTTCCTGCAGTTGTGTATGACACGTATTCTATGGATATGGAGACTCTCTCTCTTGTGTTCTACCATTGGAGAAGGAGCGCTCTACTTGTCTTGAGTTTTTGTTTCAGTTAGCAGCTAGGGTTTATCTGTTGATTATGGAGTATGATTTCTGGGATTATTCTAAGTAAAGGTTAGTGTGCTCGGGGGTGGAATATGTGAATCCCTATGGTTGGTTGACAATGATGTGACATTGTCTATGGTTAAATGAGCATACCAAAATTTCAACAAGTCATTGTATAGGAAGAAGAGTTCTATAACTTGACTTGATGAAAATAGTGATTTGTAACTAACTCTCAAGGCTAAGGACAAATTGAAGCATGCAAGTAGTTTATCAAACCTCTAGTTTTCAAAAATATTTCAATGATAAGTTACTTAGACAAGTGTACTTTTTATGGAGTTTGATTATGATTAAAACCAATAGAAAGAATGGAACTTTCTTGAATTCAATACTGGATAAAGATACTCAGAATTTAGATCTACCAATTGGATGTTGTTCCACATGTTGAAGGCTAAATTGCTATATTTCTAGGTATTTTTTCCTATTGTTGTTGCAAAATATTAGTTGGTGTTAGACATTGTATTACTGTTGTAATTTAAAACAACAATTGGTTTATTTTCTTATCTAGTGTCTAAGAGTTCATTAATGAGTTATATAACTTGGTAATTGTCTATATTATGCTTTGATTTGTTTATTGTCTCGTACAAGTGAACCAATTACCTTGCTACCTTCCTTACCTCTCCTAAACCTAAACCTAACATTTAGGTGACCAAGATAAGGGGTTGTAGGCTCGTCTAGTATTGCGATTTGATCCCTTGATGTCACAAGGGAAGCCTCCCTTGTGTTGGAACTTTTTCCATCACTAAAATAAGCAAAGTATCTACTTAGGTGATAGTGGTAGAAACTTCCAATTGTTACATAAGATTGGGATGTTGTGGAGGGATTTACACAAGTACAAATCATGTGATGACATTTTGGTGCCATGGTCAAGGAGAATTGAGTCATTCTTCCTATGACATCCTTTAGGTAAGCCTATCCCAAAACCTTATTCTGCAAGCTTACCTGGTGACTCCACTAAGGATAGAATCCCTTACTTACCTTGATGATCCTTGTCTAAAGAGATCATTCGATGAATCTATTGATATATTTTGAGGTGTCATCCTATCCTAAGACCTTTGTACATTACTGAATGATGGCATCATGGCACCTTGGGATTATCATGAAGTGTGTCCTTCTATTGATTTTGAAAGCATTCTGGATACCTGAATATGTTTAATCTAAAGTGGACAAGAAATTGTCCAAAGTTTGATGATGATCCATCTTCATGCATTTCTCATGTTGTAGAGTTCTTGAAGTACCTACAAGGAGTAGAAGCGGAACATGAGGATGTACAAAGACAATTGTTTATACATTTCTTGTCATTAAGATTACAAGGTTGGATCAATATTTGTTGCAAACCATAGGGAGTATATTCCTTCATAAACCTCGTTGGTGAATTTCTTGAGCATTGTATCCCATTGTTTCAAACATTTGAAAACGTCCTTCAAGAGCTCACAACATCTCTTTAAAAGGAAGGCTTCTTCCATGACCTTCTTGTAGAAGACCTTAGGGAAGAACACCATTCTCAAGAAGAAGACTATATTAGGAGTATTCATCCACATAAAGATAATATATTGGAATTTGATCCACCAGTTGAAGAAGAACAGTGGGAATAATTTTCCCAAAAATTGAAGGAAAATGTTGAATAAGATAAGAAGTTTTGCAGGTAATTGGTTGATCACTGTAGAGATATACAACCTTTGATTGAACTTTGTGCATTAAGGTGAGGCGAGAATGACCTCATATTGTAAAATTATGAGCAATGCCTCACTGATTAAGAAGAGAAAGAACCCGCCAAAGCATATTGTGGGGTAAATACACTATGCCAGCATATGAGAGAAATGTGACCAGCCTTGGTTTTTATCCAATATACTGGAGTTTAATATAGAAAAATGAGAATAGGATGATTTAAAACAAGACACAGATCTTGACGAAGTTCACCCTCCAAAATATCAAGTGAACCATGAAGAGTTTATTGACGAAGAACCTCCATATCTTAAGCATGCCTTGGATGAGAGTCTTGAAGATCACACACCTCCAAGGAAAGAACCTAAGGAAGAGATTTTTCAGGAAAATCACCAACCCTTCGAAGAGGAACATAGGTTGCCTCACAAATATGTTGAAAAAAAGAAAACTTTGATGTTGAAGACCAAGTCTATGAAGAATATCCTACTAATAATACTCTTGTTCATGAAAATTGGTACTTGCTCCTCCATTAGATGAAGATGAAGTTGTGCAAACTTTCGTCCTTCTTGCACATGAAGATGAAAAAATGTTAAGTTGCACCCCTTTCCAAGTCTTTGATACATCCCCTTATGACTTGGAAAGTGATGGATTCTTGGAGGAACCCTTTGGTGTTTTAGACCCTTCATTCCATGAAATGGGTGATGATGCAATTGAAAATATTGATGATTTTATATACATAGGGAGACACAAATGGGATATGAGTTTTTCTAGTTTTGACAGAAATCCCATTTTTTACGTTGAAGGTCATTTTCAAAAAAAGAATATAGAATTTTTTACTTTAGAGCAGCCATATGCATATGCTAATGATACAAAGGTTTGTAAACATGAAGATGACATGATCACCGACTTGTTCCAACCACCTAGGGATGACTTATTGCAACACTCTCATGATGCTTTCTGGTCACATCTTGGAAGGTTTGATATCATATTCTTTTGAGCACTTGGATTTATTCCACAGAGAAGATTTTCAACCACATAAATTCTCTAACTTTGATGAAGATGAGGCCATGATTTGCCTAGAATACGATTTTCATGACGAGACTTTCTAGCCTTCTCCTTTCATCTTGTTGTTTCGTTAAAGATACGGTTGGGAGTTTTCCTCCTGATGGTGGTGATTTACCTATGGGGAAAATTTGTTTTCAACCTATGGTTTGTTGCAAGGATATTCAATATCACATAGAAGACCAA
>JZKD02S1866395.1:39976-50568 GCA_000966675.3 Picea glauca
TATCATTCACAACAAAACCATAAGCATTCCATCCATTGACACAAATCACCACATTTCGAATTCAATAATCAATTGCAATTGAACAGGGAATGACAGGGTCATTGGAAAGATTGGGGGCTTTGTAATGAATGAAAAATGGTAGCATGGACGGGAACCAACAAATCAATATTGTTCAAGCAAAACACAAATCCTTTTCCTTATAAAAACAATGTCTCCATATCAAAATTTCCAACACAAGTCATCATCCAATCCTTTTGAATGAAATTCATAATAACATAACAATGGATAAATTAAATGTATCTGGGAAGGTGGTGGGATTTATAATGAGTGAAAAATGAGACAATGAACAAGAATGAGGCGATTATTGTTTTGTTACAAGAAATAACATTCATTGACTTTAAAATCAACATTGCCATTATTCAACAAAAATCATTTGAATATCCACTGTTTACCATGCCCATTTATTTTCAAAACTCCCACCAAATTATGTTTGTGCCATAACACTCTTTTAAACTTCAACACACAAAATCCATAGCATGGCAACAATCCTTTTAAACTGCTCAATATAAAACTTAAAGGAAATTTACAAGATTATCAAACTTGCAAGTTTCATTTCCCTTTTTAAAACCATATATATCTCTTTTAAACTAGCATAACGTTATGTAGGAGACTATTTACAAAACGATTTGACTCAGTCATAATCATAACAGAATGCCTCAAATCACCATGAGATAAAGAGAAACATAAAGATATCGACCTTTCATTATATAACATTTACATCACAACCTCAAATAACAGTTGTAAAACAAATCGGGTTCGAAACCCCATGCGAACCTAGTGGGCATTGTTTCCATATAATTCATATAAACTCAAAATCAGCCATATTCCCTCATAGATAAATAACAAACGAGCCATGGTTATGTGGGTCGAATCAATCTTCCCACTGTTTGGTCAAAACAACTAAACAAGATTTCGAATCTGGGATTTCCTTTATTCACTTGCACACATATTGGATGGGGAAACGAGGCCTGGAGCAGACATATGGGTGTAAGGTTTGAAACGTGGGTTGGAAGCAAAGAAAAACTAACTCCTTCCCATCCAAATGACAGCAAGATAAAAAACACAGGCCACCCATAACTTCAAAAACCGTGATAATAATAAGACTGCATATCCTCCAGGCTCTGGGCATGAGGTGAGGGTACTACACAATAGTCACAAAACCCGATTGTTCCATTTTTATAGAGGAAACTCTTCAAAATTTTATTACAAGAAATGAGTGAAACCGAACATATTCACCTTCAAACATTTTCCAACAACCATATTATAGTAATACCACCTTTTCTCTAGGCACATACAACCATATACTTCAAATAGAATAAAATGTTGAACAATATTTCCAGTTTGAAACATTTAAATTCCAACAGGAAGAAACCCGAGTCAAAATGTGAGTTACACGACAAGAATGCCCACAACAAATCCACTGTAAACTTTGGAAAATAAACACATTCTGCATGCAAACTCTAAGAGCCAATAAAATGGTTTTAGCTGGAGTAGAGAGAAATACATGAATGAAGAGGTAAAATACCATACATGTTAGAAGAATGCTTAGCAAATTAACAGGACAATAGTGAAGGTGGTGGCTTCGAGGTAGGGTAAGAATGCCATGCAGTAAATGCACGTCACTTCCCATCCTTTTCATTAAATGCCATCAACCACAACCAAATATGGAGCACACCCAACCTCCAAAAACCTTGTTCCAAACATATAATATCGACTGTCATATATCCAATAGCCATAAAACATAACATACCATTTCCAAACTCAAAGTTGAATCGGCCTCCCACATGAATTTCATAGCAATAATATGCCCATTTAATACTTAACACCAAAATAACATGTTCACATTCCTTGCTAGTGGAGTATTACCATTCCACATAGTAATCAATTGTCCATATATAACAAATATACCAAAAGTTGCATGTGGCTTATACTTAGAGTTGGAGAAATATATCAAAGTCTAGGTAGCAAGAGTAAACTAAAATGTCTAATAAAATAAACATTTTCTCCATTTAAAAATGAAATTGGTAACACACCCAACATCCATTAATCACAAATAGAAACAGGTTAGGATCTCCCTCCTTATTCTCAAACTGTGAAATCTTTCTCATAAGGTAATCATGAGCATAACAAGAGGAACGATTTCTCTCATTATTTTTCTAAAGGGGTCCCACCTATCTAGTATTATTTATTAAATACATATATGTAATAATGCATTACAACCCATTTGCATCAAAGAATTTTATGGTGTTCTTTTGGGCGTCAACAAACTGACGACTACATAGGGAAATATGTTTTCAACATATTTATAACTCAGAATGCTTGGTTCCGCAGACCAGTAGAAGTAGGTGATTTGAAACTTCTCACAAAATAGTTATGCAACAGGGGGAAAATGATTGCTTAAGGTAAATGATGAGATGGGACATTGGGGAACAACTTATGGAAAGTGAGATGTATGAGGGGAATTGGTCATGTATGCATAATAGCCAATAAGGTTCATAAATGATAACACTTTAAAATTTCAAGGAGAATGCTTCTGATATGCTCTTGAATCTCAGGATGGAGGGAAGAAAGGGATAGCAGAAAAAATGAAGAAAACAAATCCAACTATACTACAAAAATATTGAAAGAAAGAAACTATTTCATCAGTGTCTCAAAAGGAGGATATTGTAACCGATGTGTATCTCTTATTCTCATTGATCAATAATACTTACAAAATGAGATCATTATGGAAAAATTGATCCAGAATTTATTTATGATGAACATGCAAAACAAACAACAGAAAATAAAACTCAATAAACCAAAGTGACAAGAAAAACATAAGACAAGAATATATACAACAATCATATTTACACAAAATAGAGTCGGTGATCAATTTGGTTCCACATAATGTTTCAAGTGGGAATCGTTGGTACTGTAAGAAAACAATCGCTCATCCATGTCTTTAAGAAGATATGAATTTGGGCCAAGGATAGAAGCGATTTTAAAAGGACCTAGCCATAACTTTTGGAAATTATAATGCCTTCCTCTCTCAGCATGGGATGAATCCCATAGAAAAACTTTGTCATTGATCTTAAATTCAACAACCTTTGCTCATTTGTTAAAATACTTCATCACCGTTTGATGTCTCTTTTTCAGATTTTCCAAGGAAAACTTCCTTTGTTCTTCAAGGGATAACAATGTGTTTATCCTTTGGGGAACATTAGAAGAATTTAATTATTTAGTCTATAACATCAACTGCAAGGAAGAAGGCTCTAATTTGATAGGAAGAATAGCCTATTGTCTATATACGAGTTGGAAGGGAGTAAAGCCTATACTTGCTTTAGTGGTTGTACAGTTTTCCCAAATAACATAAGTTAGAACTGTGTTCCACGGGCAAGGTTTTTATTTTATGATTCTCTTTATAATCCTAACCAAATTCTTGTTAGTGGACTCTGCTTTTCCATTTCCCTGAGGGTGATAAGCAGCTGAAGTGAAATGTTTGACACCTAATCTAGCCATAAATTGGGTTTGTTTTGCATAAATAAAGGATGGACCATTGTTCGTAATGATTTCTAATGGGAGGCCAAATATGGAAAAGATATTGGACTCTAAGAAAGAAATTACATGTTCATATTGTGTGTGTCTAAGAGGGACAACCTCAGTCCACTTGGTGAAATAATATGTGAGTGTCAAAATGAAGATATGCCCGACAGAGGATGAAGGATTGATTGGACCAATAAATTATCGACCCCACTTAGAAAAAGAGAAATATGGAAGGACAGGTTGTAAAGGCATGGTAGAAAGATGTTCCTTACCAGTGAATTTTTGACATTTATCACAGGACCTCGCAAATTTATAAGAATCACAAAAGATAAAAGGCCAGTGATAACCATTTATTATGATCTTAAAGGCGATAGCTTTAGCAGAAAATGGCCACCAATATGAATGACAGATGTTGATGATCCATGGATCTCATGTAATAATTTATGTGCTTCGTCATCATTTACACATTGGAGCAACAAACCATTAATAAATATTCTAAACAAGGAGTCTCCTAAAATGATATACTTAGAAGCTTCAAGGCAAAGTCTCCTTCTCTGATGAGGATCCAACTCGTCTGGGCACCTTTGATACTACAAATATTACACTAATTTTTTATACGAAGGATGCTCGGGTATAGAGAGATTTTGATTTTCAATATAGAATAGCGTTGAAAGAGGGTTATCTTGATCATCAAATTCTTCACTTGGTTCAGGATGTTGAGCTATGTGAAGGGCTAAGTCTCATCCATTGATTGTCTTAGAATTCATAATTGTCAAATCATGCTCCTGAATTTTGGCAAGCCAATGTAAAAGTTTTCCTGAAAGGTAAGCTTGTGAGAGTAGGAACTTGACAACAGGCAAAGGGACTTTTACCTATGTATGTTTGCCCAAAATAAAATGGCGAAATTTTTCTATAGCTTTGACAAGAGCAAAAGCATGTTTCTCAATATAAGAATATTTGATCTCGTGATCTAATAGACTTTGACTCATGTAAGCTACATGTTTTTCATTGTTTTGGTCATCACATTGTAAGAGGATAGCAAAAATTGCCTCCTTAGTCGCATTGGTATATATGATAAAGTCTTTCTCAAAATTCGGTTTCGCCAAAGCTGGTGTTGAACTGATCTCCTTCTTTATCTTAAAGAAAGCATTTTCGACATCATATGTCCAAGAAAAAGAATGATCTTACTTCAAAATATTATGGATTGGTTTAACCATGATAGCAAAATCGGGAACAAATCTACAAACAAAATTAATAGTGCCCATGAAGGCTTGAACTTCTTTCTTGGAGGTGTGGGTAGGGAGATTTAATATGGAAGTAATACTCTTGGGATCTATACTTATCCATGAATCAGAAACAATGTGACTGAGAAGCTTACCCTTTGTGAAATCGAAAATGGATTTGGAAGGATTCAAAGAAATGCCAAATTTTCTGCAGTGCATGAGAACTTTTTTAAGATGACCAAAATGATCCAATCGGTTTTTAGAATAAACAGTCAAATCATCAAGATAAACTTGGATAATCTTACTGATTAGATCGTCAAAAGATATCTACATATCCCTCTGAAAAGTAGCACCTGCATTAGATAAGACAAAAGACATATGTTCATAAGCAAATGTTCCCCAACATGTGGTAAATGTGATTTTATATCTATCAGACATTTTTACCTTGATTTGATTAATCCAAAAAAATAATCAAGTAAGAACATCATTTGAGACCCTGCAACTTGTTGTAAAATCATCTCCATATTAGGAAGCATAAAACGATCTTTTACACTTGCTCTATTTAATGTGCGGAAATCGATACATAATCTGATCTGACTAGTATTTTTCTGAACAAGGACCAGATTTGAAACCCATTCAAAATACTTAATTGGAAAGATTATACGAGATTTCAACAATTTTACCAATTCCTTCCTAATGGTAGCTTCAAGCATAGGATTGATAAGTCTTTTCCTTTGCCTCACTGGTTTTCCCCCTTCTTTGATAGGAATGACATGTTTTATAAGAGTAGTATCAAAACCACGAAGATCCTCGTATGACCAGGCAAAAACATCTTGAAATTCACAGAGTAATTCTGTGAATTTCGCTTTCTCTTCATCAGAACATTGGGCACCTAATTTAATGATCTTTGGAGATTCAAATGTCCCAATATTCAAGGAAATGGTATCACCCACTTTCCTTTTTGACTCCTCTTCCTTATGTGGGTCACTATGGTCACTTCTGGGACGCAATCCTGGAGACCCTAGGGGAAAAGGTAAGAGAAGGAGAAGGAAGATGGAAATTCTCCTAGAGGTCATAAAACTAAGTGGAAGAGGAGGGGAAGGAAGATGACTTGTAGACCAAGGAAATATGCCCCAAAAGTATAGTGCTTTGTCGGATGATTATACCTTCCCGAGACACAAGAGAAACACACATATGTTGCAATATAATCAATTGGACAAGCAATTTAAGGTTTTTGTCCCTAAATACAATTGTTATCAATAATGTATATCAACAAAGAAATATATCTAAATCAGCGTGAAAAGCACAAGACTAGTTAACAATCTCATCAATGAAACTAGAAATTAATTATGAATCAAGTAAAGCACTTTGAAACTGAATTAAGAATGTTTTTATAAAGTGGACTTCTGCAGTAGTATGCAGCCCTAATGGCTGTAGGAAATGATGAAGAATATCAAAGAAATCAGCCACTAAAAGTTAGAGATGATTAGCCCAAAATATGTGCCCTAATTGGTAGGTTAGGTGACAAAAGTTAGGGAGAGTTTCTAGGGTTAGTTTGTGAGATATTAGTGGTTAGGATTAGGGTTTTCTGCAACCTAATGGCTGTAGGAAACAAGTTAGTACATCAATGAGAATTTGTGGGAGAAAGGGGATGCCCTAATGGAGGAAGAATCCCCAAGTCATTAAGATCCCTATCCCAAAGAGAACTTTAAAACTTGAAAAAATCACGTTTACCAAGGCAACAATTTATTTCTCCAACGCAATAAGTAAATGACTAGTGCCTTTAAACTGGGTTAATGGAGTCAAGCAAAGAAATATCTAGAGGTACTACCTCCTTGGGGGTGTAAATCCTCTTACTCCCCAAGGCAGGTATCTCTAGCTAGGGTTTAGGCCAAGAGGGTGTATGCCCTTATACTTCTCTTAGCAAACCCTTGTTAAACCAATAACATATAAGCATAAAGTGATGGAGACTAAGGTGGGGGTGTATTCCCATATACTTCCCAGCTAGATCTAGCAAATAACCTTGACTTGAAAAATAAATGATGGCAACAATGTAGAAACCTTACCAATTCAAAGAAAAAGCTAAGACAAACCACCATAAAATCTAGAGAAAAGCCTTCCAAGGCTAGCGCATCACTTCCATCAACCAATAATCCAAGACATGGCCATAAACAAAAGCACAAGAGAGAGAACTAGCCAAAGAGAGTGAAAATTTCAATCCAAGAGCCTCTCACAATGGAGTTATGTTTCAAATGAGATCTTATGATCTCTTATTTATACAAAATGTCACTAAGATAGTTTGTACTCATAATTAAGGGTAAACCACAAGACTAGGGGTCAACAACCTGTTGATGATAAAAATCGCAACGAGGAATTTCGCCTGCAAAGTATTGATAAAGCCTATTATTTAAACTATGCTAATGATATATAATACTAGTAGGTGGGACCTGCTTGTATACTAGAGGCTCGGAGATAGTCTTATCACATATTTGATGTTGCTTATAGGGTCTTATTTGGTTGATGTCGCAGTATTGGATTTGTTTTTAACATAACAGTAGGTGGATGATGCATTTTATGTGATTTTTTGTTGTTCTAAGATCTAATCCTATGTTATGAGTGGCATATATTTACTGTTGTTACTTTTGAGATTGTCGCCATGCTTCATTACCTCTTACACCTGCACAAGACACATGTTAGTAACAACATGAAACAAAATCAATGGAAAGAAACTTATGGAAAAAATTAAAGGAAGGAACTATACTTGAAGTTATGTGAAAATGAAATGAAAAGGAATTAGTGTTAGTCCTAACTAGCAATGGATAGTGGCTATACAAATTATATTGAGTTATATTGGGCGCATTTGATATATGGTATGGTATGGTTTTTGGCAATGGTTAATATGGATTGGGATGGTGCAATTGGCAAGCAATATGTCGCAAGTTTCAATTTATGGAATTAATTTCATGGTTAATGGTATGGTTTTTGGCTGGCTGTCGTGTACTACAAAATTGAATGTGAGCAATATGGAAGTGACGTGTAGTAAATGCACGTCACTCCATACTTCTTCCATCGGGTCGTCACCCTAGCATGGTTATTGTTTCATTTGGTTTTGTTGTGGTTAAGCTCCGAGATTCAATCCTAGAAGGAACTGCTCAACCAACTCGCCCTTTTTAAAGCCATTGGTTACATGCATGGTTCTTTTCGCCCATCCATGAATTTTTCTCTGTGTATGAAACAAACGATGGCTCAGTAATGTGTTGGTTTGTGTTTTCCTGAAATTGGCAATTATGTAAACACATGGGTATTTTCTATGAAATGACTGTGTTATTTGTTTGCAAATGGATGAATTGGTTGTTGAAGTTATGATTCCGTTGGTTGTTCTAAAAATTGTGATGGCTCTCCGTTGTTTTAAAGTAGTTATGGGTATTTTGTTGGAGCATTTTTCTCTGTTTGGCCTTGTTGGCCGCCGCCTCACATTTATGATAACCATGTTCGGTTGTATTCAACTGCTATGGGGTTGTTGTGTATGTTTTCGAACTACCTTTTTGGTCACTGTGTATCTTCCAGAGCCTGGTCATGGGATTATTTTTGTGGTATTCACATCAACACAGTTGGTTATGGGGTAGCCATTATGCCAAGAAGTATGCCTTATGGTTGTTGGTAATACCCGGGGTCTTCATTTCCATTGACATTGTTATAAATTGGTTCGGCTCTTGAGAAAAGCATGAGGGTTATGCCTATGTGCGTTCTTGTTAATTGTTACTGTCCAGTGATCAATCATTGCTCCTCTGCATCATTTCCTACCCTACCCGATGTTGAACTATCACACTATTACACAAGTTGAGAGTTATAAAAGCATGTGGTTCCACCGTTCTTGTTTCGAATGTTTTCTAACTATTGTTGATATGTTCGACCTCTAGTCTCTCTGTGTTTTGGTGATCGAGAGAACTCTTGATTATTTCTTGTGTTCATGGTTACAGAGCCCAATTTTGATAAACCAGTCGCACTCTTGTTGGGTATCTTGTTGATTTTCATAAGTTGGTTGAGTGGTTATGAGAGTTACTTTGAGTATTGTCTCGTCTCCGTTTGATCGGGTTGTTGGAAATTTGTAATTGGGGATGAGAATTGGTGTACAGATGAGGGGCTACCTCTTTTTGTTGTGACAGTTGCATCAATAACCTAGCTCGTTTTTTTTATCAAATTGGTTGATTGGGAGTAAATAGTAATGTACAGTCAGAGGGCTGTCTCTTTTCGTTATACGTTGGTCGTTGTGTTTCTATAGAATGGTGTCAAATTGTAGTTGGTGGTTGTTGTGTGTTTGATTAGTCCCGATGCAGATCATTATAGGTTGGGGAAGATCATGACTGTGACTTTGTTGTTTATTGTGTATAGATTATGGAGACATCGTGCATTGTTTTATTTAACTACACCATCAGAAATGAAGCTCAGGTTTTGTATTATGGTTTCATTGCAAGTTTTATTGGTTAATATTATCAAAAGAATGAAATCAGGCAAGTTTTAAAAAGTCTATTCAACTTGGGGGAAGACCTGTGTCTATGTTTGATTTGGGAAATTACAAATTATGGGTAGTGGTTGATATTCTATAGAAATATATGCTGGACAGAGATGAAGCAATGTGACTGTGTTTTCCTTTTGATTTTGTTTAAATGAAAAGAAAAGAAACAAGTATTCTCTTAACAAGACTGTTGAAAGGCATAGTGATTCTAAGTATGATTATAGACTATGTTGATTGAAAAAGTTTGAATAATTGAATGTGGGACAGTGAACAATTTTTGACACCCAAGAATTGCTAATTGGTATTGATATCCTGGTATTGAATACATAGTTGTTTTTTATGGATTACTTAATTAGTTTTACGAATAGTATCCATTCTTTTCCCTACCATTCTTTCACTTTTCACACATTACAACTCCCCTCGCCTTCCCATATTCACTATCCACTTCTTGTTCCTAGAATTTAATTATAGTTAAGATAAATCATGTATTATGAAAGTTGAAGGATCGCACATGGATGAATTACAGTGATATATTCTTTTGATTTACGATACAATTGATTGTTTGATGTTTTGTGAGCAGTAATCATGATCTATTCCCCCTCATTTTAACACTTTTCGCTCAATACAATACCTCACATATCCCAGAACCCTTATTCACCCCCTACTAATTGACAAGTATTAAACGATTGTATGGATTGGATTGCATGAGTCTGATATATTGCTGAGCCAAAATTTGTTTCATATTTAAAAGAGTTTTCATGTATGGTTGTTGAAGAAACTATTTGCTAATCAATAATGCATACAGGACTGAGCTTTTTCAGCAAAGGTAGCCATGGCCTAGTTAACAGAGGAAGAGGAAATTGGAACAGGGGTCCTAGAAGACCAAGGTTCTCTATACACTTTGATGCAGACTCACAAGAGTTGGGCCAGCTATTTCAAGTTGGATTATTTAACTAGATTGGGCAATGAGTGGTCCAACCTAGGCTAGAAAGGCCTCCCTTCCAAGGCCGACAGGTCTCTGGTATCCTAGTGCCCCCTCATGTTTTACTACAACCTGAGATCCCTGAAAATGATGGATGACAAGAGATTGTCCAACCGAAAGTCTCCCAACATTGTGGCTGCCCTAACTTGTCTCTACCTGCTCCTCCACCTGTGTTGACAACCCAACATATTTTTAACTTTTTATATTAATTAAACGATCTATGTAGCTGCCTAACTAGGGGTCATACATTTTTATGTTCTTCATAAGCATTTTTCGAAATGACAGTTGT